>SJYC01020082.1:0-22717 GCA_006408675.1 Madoqua kirkii | reverse complement strand
ATCCCCTGGAGAAGGAAATGACAACCCACTCCAGTATTCTTGCCTGGAGAATCCCATGGACAGAGGAGCTTAAGTGGGCTACAGTCCATAGTGTTGCAAAGAGTCAGACACGACTGAGTGACTTCACTTCACTTCAAAGAAACTAAAGACCTATATATAAAAAACTATAAAACACTGTTGAAAGAAATCAAAGAGGATAATAATAGATGGATAAATATACCATGTTCATGGACTGGAAGAATCAATATAGTGAAAATGAGTATACTGCCCAAAGCAATCTATAGATTCAATGTAATCCCTATCAAACTACCAACGGTACAATTTGTATAGAAATACAAAAAACCTCAAATAGCCAAAGCAATCTTGAGAAAGAAGAATGGAACTGGAAGAATCAACCTGCCTGACTTCAGGCTCTACCACAAAGCCACAGTCATCAAGACAGTATGGTACTGACACAAAGACAGAAATATAGATCAATGGAATAAAATAGAAAGCCCAGAGATAAATCCACACACCTATGGACATCTTATCTTTGACAAAGGAATGTCCCCTTTAAAATTATTAAACTAAAGAAAATCTTTATTTAGTGTTTTTATTTTATTTTTCAGTTCCTTTGGTAATGGTAGCAAATGTCAAAACTTGCCAGATGTCTGGCACATAGTAGAAACCCAGTATGATTAATAAATAATCATGTAGTATATATATACCAAACCTTTTAGCCAAATGTTTGTTTGGATCTTTGTCTTTTCTTTCATAAATTTTGCTTTGCTAACTACTCTAAATTAACATATCTAAAGCTCATTTCTTTTAATATTTCCCAAAATGATAACTAATGCAAACCTCATTTTCCAGGCCTAGTAAACATTATGCAATATTATTATTATTAATAAATATCTTTAAGGTATATTTCACAATATTAAAAATATTTTTATAGTCTTCATATACTTTTATCCTTATATTATACTATAGGATTACTATTCCTATTTTACCAGGGAGGAAGCAGAGTTTAGAAGAAGTTAAGTCATAAACCAAGTAATACAACTAGTCAGTAACTACAAAGGCTAGAATCAAATACTCAACTCATAGAAATTTGCTCTATTAACTCGAAATTCCACAGACATGCACTCTAATGGTTAGGCCCTATAAAGTAAAAAGGGAAAATAATCATAGGGTATTACCCTGAGGCATTTGCATGTGAGTCAGTTACCCCAGCAATCTGACCTGGTATCACATAAAAGAAGCGCTATGCCAGTGTGTAATAAAGTAGTACTAAACATGTGCTTTGGCTGTAGAGACAATAGGGGCAAACAAATTATACTTGCCAGCTAGACCTGAGTCAACTCCATCCTCTTGAATTGGCCCATATTATTAGGCTGTCCTGTCACCAAGCACCCTCTCCTCCCATAGAAGAGCTGGAATTTACAGCACAGAAAGGCTGCAGCTGGCTCAGCAGATTGACCAAATATTTCACAGGTGGTCAGCATCTCTGGCAAAGGTTGGAAGTTACTCAAAGCCAAACACAAAAGCTAGCTCTGAGTCAGGTGCATTTTCTATGACTTCAACACCTGGATATTTATTCCTGCCTGAAAGGGAACAACAACTGAACCAACTTATATTCCAAGTCAAATGTCTGTGACTATAGGAAACACATGGTAAAGTTTATAAACTTGATTACTAAGCAAAAACTACCTTCCTTCCCCATAGTAAGCCATCACATAAGAGAACATCATTGAAAATAAAACACTGATTTTGTGAAACCTATCAGATATAACTTACCCCACTTCCCCCGAGAAATCCATTCCATCCAGTGTGAGTAGACATATCATGAGAAAATCAGATGGGAGCTGGGTTTAGAACCATAGTTCTCAATGTTGTTTCTGGAATAGTAGATATAATTGGCATAACCTGGGAATTGATGAGAGATGAAAATTAATCTCTAGCCCCATTCAGTGTTATTTAAGCATTCACATCCTTCACAATCACCTGGAGGGTTGACTAAAAGACATTGCTGGGCTTATCCCCAGAGTTTCTGATTTAGTAGGTCTGGACTGAAACCCTAGGCTATGCATTTCTGATAAGTTCCCAAGAGGTGGTGAGGGTGCAGCCATCACCCAGGGTTTCAGAACAGTGGATGTCAGCCTTGGCTAGACATGAGATTTATTAGCAGAACTTTTACATTTCCTCATGTGTAGGTTGTTACAGACCAATTGTGATGGTTAATTTTATGTGTCATATTGACTGTGCTGTGGAGTGCTCAGACTAAAAGATATTTCTGGGTGTGTCTGTGAGGGTGTTTCTGGATGAGATTAGCATTTGAATAGGTGGACTCAGTAGATTACCCTCCCCAATGTGGATGGGCAAGGAGAGAGAATCCCTTCCCTTCTAGTCTGCTATCTTGAGCTGGGACCTCAGCCCTCTTCTGCCCTTGAATGGAGATTTACATCCTTGGCTTCTCTGGTTTCCAAGTCTTCCTGCTCAGACTGGAATTAGTCTACCGGCTGTCCAGCTTGCAGATGGCAGATCATGAGATTCCCAGTTTCCATAATTATAGATTAGCATTTGAATAGGTGGACTCAGTAGATTACCCTCCCCAATGTGGATGGGCAAGGAGAGAGAATCCCTTCCCTTCTAGTCTGCTATCTTGAGCTGGGACCTCAGCCCTCTTCTGCCCTTGAATGGAGATTTACATCCTTGGCTTCTCTGGTTTCCAAGTCTTCCTGCTCAGACTGGAATTAGTCTACCGGCTGTCCAGCTTGCAGATGGCAGATCATGAGACTTCCCAGTTTCCATAATTATGTAAGCCAATTCCTCATAATAAATCTACACACACACACACACACACACACACACACACACATTTTTGGCTCTGTTTCTCTGGAGAACTCTAACCAATATGCCAGTTAAATAAAATTTTCAGGATGGCAGGTGTTAGACTCAAGAATCAGTAATTTTTACATCCCCTTTGGTGAGCTCAACGTATAGTCAAATTTGAGAATACTGAAGTATAGAAAAAACAATCATAAAAATGGGGGATAAAGAATATAAGATTTGATAAAGAGGAAGGAAATCCAGTATTTACTGAACCAAACATTATTTGACATATGATTTGTCTTTAAATGCAATTTTGGTCTTTTTGTTACATGGAGCTTCAAATTTAATAAAGATTAAACAAAACTCTTTGCAGTACCCCAGGCAGATATATCCACAAATTCACACACACATATACATACACAACCTGCACACAAACTCAGCCTAAAGAAAGAAAGCATAAATACCCACATTACAAAACGATGTGATGCTAAAGCTGATTAAGTTTTTATAAAGGAAATAGATCTTTAAATGTAGAGCACGTGTTCTATTTTTGTTCATTGTTGTGTGCCTCAGAACAGGATATGGTGCACAGCAATCTTTCAATAAACATTTTTTAAATAAATGAGGGATAAATCTGTCTGAGATGCATTAGATCTTTAGTAGATATTTCCAGGCCTTTTGTATGATGATTTAATGTTTTTAAAGGTGAGCTCTAGCTAGCTGCATGCTCTCCTACCTTCAACTTAAGACATCAACAATGCTTGGAATGGTTATTTTGTTATTTTATTGCCTTTTGGAAATCTCCTTGCTTATATAGAACAAAAAATACCAAAAAGGTTCATGATTCTCTTTCCTCTTTTTTCATCCTGGGAATTCATTTTTTATTTGCTTTTTTGGCCACTATCTGTGAAAACATATCAAACATTCATCATCTGCCATCTAACTCAAAGTCATGGGATTCAGTTTGCTAAAAGAGGCTCTTTGGGTTACATTTTCCCTTTGCAACAAAAACCATCCCACTACAAGCCTTAAACAAATGCTAACCTAACATGGCTATTTGAAAACTAAATGGATAGACTACAATAGAGGAACATACTGTTACCACCAGGTTCTCCCTTGAGTTAGGAATACACAATTAGAAAAATAATTCTCTAAAAGCAGCTACAGGCTTTCTCCCCACAATTTCCTGAAGCTGCTTTTATTATGGCACTTGCCTTTTGGTAATTTCAGTGGAACCTCACGTTGCCACTAATGTAAAAGGTTTGTCAGATTTTCCATTGTGAACTTCATTGTGTTGAGTATTTAAACATTTCCAACTGTGTCAACCTAAAATTGTTTCCTGCAAGTTTCCACCTGGAATGCATTTTTCAAAACATCAAAAATGGTCAACAATTCCGCTTAGCATATTTCCCTTTGAAGTTCAAGAAACAACTAAAAATATAAATCAAAGCAACTTTCTTTTGCTTGCTTCATCCACAAAGACATACAAACTCATGCATGCATGGATGACACAAATACATACTTTTTACCTAACTCTAAGTGAAAAAAAAAGGGAGAATTTTGTTTTTTTCTGATAAAGAGGAAAACATTGCTTAAGTATTTCAGGGATCTCAGTATCAAATCATGTGAATCATGAAAATATTTGCTTAATGACAATAACATTTTTACTGAGAATGAAAGTCATGAAAAAGACCGATGAAATCTATTGCTGTAAAAATTTATTAATGATTTCCTTTATAATATATTTTTTAACTGCTTGGTGTTTCATTAGAGACCTTCATAATAAGAAGTCTGACAGAAATCTATTCCTTTAGAATGAACACTATCCTTTCTTAGAATATTACTTAATCACTGTTTCCCCCAATCCTGATCTCTGTCTAGCCCCTCTTTACTTAGTTTTGAGGCTCCTGTGCATGCATGCTCAGTAGCGCAGTTGTGTCCAACTCTTTGGCATGCTATGGACGATTGCCCTCCAGGCTCCTCTGTCCATAGGATTTCTCAGCAAGAATATTGGAGTGGGTTACCATTTCCTTCTCCAGGATCTTCCCGATTCAGGGATTGAATCTGTATCTCCTGCATCTCCTGCATTGGCAAGTGAATTCTTTACCCTTGAGCCACAGGGGAAGCCCCACTGAGGTTTCTACCTCTACACAAATTTCATCTAAAAATATTAAAAAATTGGAGTAATATGTTGTTGTGATATATTGAAATATATTCTAAAATCCAGAGAAATTATTTTCCTCAAAGTACTTAAATTTGATACTCTCAAAAGACAGTAAAGTGCAAGATCTATAAGATCATTTTCTGTTAATATAATCCTAATAATATTTTCATGTGCAATAGCTTAAATTCAGCACTGATTCTTTTCTCTTAACTAATGACATGGTATATTAAACGTGTTATTTTATACTGTTATTTTAACACTTACTGACCCTGAGGAAATTGTACTTCCCAGGACTTACCTATATGAATGTCTTGTACATGCGAAGCAATCAGTCTGAACCCATACCCCAGTCACATCCTTTATTTGATGCTCACAGGGCTCCCCCACTCAAAACCACTATCCCTTATTCTGCTCACCTCAGGACTAGGTATCAGATAACTAGGGACATTCTCTATCCCTCAGAGTCTGCCAAAATTTTTGAAGTAGCAAATCCTAAGTTTGCTTACCCTGCTCTGCCCTGCCCTGCCTTGCCTTGCCTTCTAGAGAAAATCACAATAAAGGCTCTTCTTGCTCATGATTTGCCTCCACTCCCTCAGCCTCCTGACTAACCCTGGTGATTCCCTATGAAACCCTGTCTTCTTGGGAACTGTGAATAACAAATTATCTTTTCAAGAACAATTGTCTCCAGGTCTGTTGGGTCACAATACTGAAATAGTAATAAAATCTATACTTTAAAACTCATGATATGAAAGAAGAAAGATGTTTTAGGGTCAGAAACATAATTAATTTTTCAGATCAAGTAATCTTGAACAGTCTTTTAGGTCAAGATATTCCCACTGGGGAAAAATGTTATATAGAGAAGATATAACCTGAGTCTTTAAGAAACTTATACTCAACTGAGATATGTAGATGAATAATAAGATAATTATAGTGTGGTGCTTATCATAAGCTTCAGTGTTAAAGAAAGTATTTCTTTCAAAACTTGTATTTGAGCCCAAAAAATAAAGTGTAGGAACTGGATATCACCAAATCTCTGATATAACCTGTTTAGAGATGTTCTCTAAATATTGGTTTATCATCAGTGCTTCCCTGATAGCTCAGTTGGTAAAGAATCTGCCTGCAACGCAGGAGACCCTGGTTTGATTCCTGGGTCAAGAAGATCTGCGGGAGAAGGGATATGCTACTCACTTCAGTATTCTTGGGCTTCCCTTGTGGCTCAGATGGTAAAGAATCCACCTGCAATGCAGGAGACCTGGTTCAATCCCTGAGTTGGAAAGATCCCCTGGAGAAGGCAAAGGCTACTCACTCCAGTATTCTGGCCTGGAAAATTCCATGGACTATATAGACCATGGGGTCATAAAGAGTTGAACATGACTGAGTAACTTTCACTTTCCTTATTTATAAGACTTGGATTAAAGTATTCTTTGTAAGATTTTTGTAAGGATCACTGAGATATTGTATTGAAAGTTCATATAACATGATAGCCAGCTGTAGCTGTACCCACCAAGCCCACATTCATCTCTTACTGACTTCTTTTCTTACCCTCTACTTCTCTATAAGCCTTAGATGTAACACTAATCTAGCCAAAAAAGAACAAGCTTCCTCTGTGCTTTTCTCTGAGAATTTAATTTGGCTGATGCTATACCTTCAGACTGGATACCCTTGGGTTGAAGAACATGTGTTAAGTATTCTTTTAGCAGTCTGCCAAATCGATGCAACTGCATGTATTGGAACACTAGATTTCTATTTACCTAAAGTAAAACAGATCAACAAATCATCTCTAATCAACTTGATATGTGTGTAGCAAATACACTTAGAAACCTAACTAGATGACCAAAAGTGACAGCCAACATTTATGATCAAAAACAACTATTAGGGAAATTGGTAGGTAGCACATTCAGCTCATGCAGCACACTCTCTGTATTCATTGCGTGCACACAAACATTTTGCTGAATTTTAGGAACCTCACTGAGCTGGAGAAAATGCCTTTTTAAAAGTTAGATAAACTATCCTCAAGGCAAGGTTTTTTTGGGGAAAAAAACTATCAAGATAGCAATCCATAAATATTTCAAATACACCTTGCTTTATATATATATATATATATATATATATATATATGTATAAACAGTACCTTATAAGATTCATTAACAAATATGCAATGAGTGTCAGGTGACAAGGACTATGCCAAGCCACTAGAAACTCAATGGTCCTTAGTGCCAGAGAAGTAATAAGAACTGGAAAAGATAGCAATGGAAATGTAAAATTGCCATCATTATAAGGATAGTTAGTAGGTTATAAGAGCTAGAGAAGTCTGGACAGATTTCTATAAGATAGAACAATTGAACCAAAATATTAAGAGTAATTAGAATTTACATGGAAAAAGAGGTAACTGTGTTCTAGCACTTAAAAAAGACATGGCAGAAAGGCTATGATGTGTATAAGGAGCCTAAAGAAATTGGTACAGCTTAAGTAGATTTAGTAAAGGAGAGCTCATTGTAAGATGAGACTTGAGGGATAGGGCAGACCATCACCGCTTTGTTAGCCTCACTAAATTCTCTATCTTACAAGCAATGGGAAAATATTGACCAGACCTTAGCAAGCATGTGATTTAATCAGACTTGAATTATTAAACTCACTCTGGTTTGTGTGTAGATTTGATTTAAAAAAAAAAAAAAAAAGGACTTCCCTGGTGGCTCAGACGTTAAAGTGTCTGTCTACAATGCGGGAGACCAGGGTTCAATCCCTGGGTTGGGAAGATCCCCTGGAGAAGGGAATGGCAATCCACTCCAGTACTATTGCCTGGAAAATCCCATAGATAGAGGAGCCTGCTAGGCTACAGTCCATGGGGTCCCAAAGAGTCGGACACGACTAAGCGACTTCATTTTCACTTTGATAAAAAAGAGTGCAAGAACAGGTGAACATATACTGATTAAGAAGTTGTTGTCCAGAATTTATGTGTCAGCAGCCTGGACTAAGGTGGTAGTGGGAAAGTTAGAGAAAGAAAGTGAAGTCGCTCAGTTGTGCTCGACTCTTTGCGACCCCGTGGACTGTAGCCTACCAGACTCCTCTGTCATGGGATTTTCCAAGCAATAGTACTGAAGTGGATTGCCATGTCCTTCTCCAGGGGATCTTCCCAATCCAGGGATTGAACCCGGGTCTCCCACATTGTAGACAGACGGTTTACCGTCTGAGCTACCAAGGAAGTAAAGTTACAGAGAATGAACACAATTGACCAATATTTAGAAAGTAAAATTCATGAAGTTTCTTTTAGTTTAGAGAAAGATAGAGAGAGAGAAATAATCTCATGGATGACTACAGGATGTCAGGCTTTTGAAACTGTCTGGCTTCACAGAAGTGGAAATTATATTATTTGGTATTGGCAATGTTATAGATGACTCGATTTGAAGGGTGACATGGATTATGATTTCATTTTGAACATGTTGGTTTGATGGAGACTATCCAAAAAAAGATATCTAGGGGACATTTAGATCTCAGATGCTCAGAAGAAGAATCTGGTCTGGAGATGTAAATCTATGTCATCTGTGCATGGGAGGTAACTGAAAAATAAGTGTCAATATAAATATAAAATGAGAGTATAGAGTAAGGAATGAAGTACAACTAGGACCAGACCTTGAAGAACTCCCAAATTAGATGGCTACGTAAAGGAAGCTATAGAGGACAATGCCCCAAAAGGAAGAAAATCATTAGGACACTACTACCTGGAAACCACTGAATGAGATACCATTGCTTTTCAGGAGAGAATGCTCAAGAAGTTGAATGTTGCTGACTGAGTTAATGTCACTAGCCCACAGGTAGATTCTGTGAATCCTAACCTAGGCACCTTATACATATGACTTGGGCTAAATTTATGAGTCCTGGAAGTGTATTACAATCTGAAAACTATAGAGTGTGCTATCTAGAGAAGGCAGCCAGGTTGCAAACAGAAAACATTTTTTTTAAAGAGAGTTTATTTTTTAGACCTTCTTTAGTTTCACAACAAAATTGAGCAGAATGTACACAGATTTCTCAGTCCTCCCTGCTCTCAACATTTTTTAAATGAAACAAATTTGGAAATTTTTCTAAAAAAAATACTAAAAAGAAAAAAATCAAACATAAAAGAATCCGAATCACCAAAGTCTAGCAATTTGTTGAAGTTTTTTTTCCAAAATAAGTAATTATATATTTATTTGATTTCATACTTGTTATTTTGTTTTTTTTCTTAGAATGATTCCCCTCATCCCAATTATATGAACTTCATGCTGAAACCTGATTCCATCCCTACACAAACTGCTTCAAAGTTTGTCATATTTGTCCCATTGTAATTGTGAACAAACATTGAGGAACAACCTCAATCTGAGGCAGGCATGACCATCAAAAGTTCTGTCTGGGAAATTTTGGTTCACAAATCACCAAGATCTGAACTGGCAATTGAGAGCTCAAAGGCTTAAGAACTGATAGTGGATCATTTTGTGACCATAGGATAAATACAACTTAATCACAATGTATGATTTTTTAATGTGTTGTTGAATTTGATTCACTAATAGTATATTCAGAATTTTTACATGCATATTCATTAAAGATATCGGCCTGTAGTTTTCTTTCTTTCTTTTTTTTTTTTTTTGGTTTTGATATCAGGGTGATGGTGGCCTCATAGAATGACTTTGGGAGTATTCCCTCCTCTTCATCTTTTGGAAGAGTTTGAGAAGGGATCAGTATAAGTTCTTTTTCGTGTGTTTGTTAGAATTCTCTAGTGAAGCAATCTGGTCCTGGGCTTTTGTTTTCAGGGAGTTTTATTATTGTTATTATTATTATTATTATGGATTCTGTGTGTATGTGTAACTGAATTATTTAATGTACCAAAAACTAACAACATTGTAAATCAACTATACTTCAATTTAGAAAAAAAAATGAGTGGAGAAAGGAGTTGAATGCCACAGTCAAATGCCATGATTGGGGTTGTAGTTAATTCTATTAATTTTTTTCAGTGTTTACACTTAGAAAAAAGTGCTCAAAAGGATGATGAAATTATTGCTCCCAAAACTGTGTGGGGAAATTTATAATGAGCACTGGAAGGTTCAGAGAGACCATCAGAGGATGATGTAAATTTGATAAAAGGTAAAGGACAAGGGAACTTTTCATGCAAAAGTGGGCTCAATAAGGAAAGAAATGGTATGGACCTGAGAGAAACAGAAGATATTAAGAAGAGTGGCAAGAATACACAGAGGAACTGTACAAAAAAAATGTTTACAACCCAGATATTCATGATGGTGTGATCACTCACCTAGACCCAGCAATCCTGGAATGTGAAGTTAAGTGGGCCTTAGGAAGCATCACTACGAACAAAACTAGTGGAGATGATGGAATTCCAGTTGAGCTATTTCAAATCCTAAAAGATGATGCCATGGAAGTGTTGCACTCAGTATGACAGCAAATTTGGAAAACTCAGCAGCAACCACAGAACTGGAAAAGGTCAGTTTTCATTCCAATCACAAAGAAAGGCAGTACCAAAGAATGTTCAAACTATTACACAATTGCACTCATCTCACATGCTAGTAAAGTAATGCTCAAAATTCTCCAAGCCAGGCTTCAGCATTACGTGAACCGTGAACTTCCAGATGTTCAAGCTGGTTTTAGAAAAGGCAGAGGAACCAGAGATCAAATTGCCAACACCCGCTGGATCATGGAAAAAGCAAGAGAGTTCCAGATAAACATCTATTCCTGCTTTATTGACTATGCCAAAGCTTTTGACTGTATGGGATCACAATAAACTGTGGAAAATTCTGAGAGAGATGGGAATATCAGACCACCTGACCTGCTTCTTGAGAAATCTGTATGCAGGTCAGGAAGCAACAGTTAGAACTGGACATGAAGCAGAGACTGGTTTCAAATAGGAAAAGGAGTACATCAAGGCTATATATTGTCACCCTGCTTATGTAACTTATATGCAGAGTACATCATTAGAAATGCTGGACTGGATGAAACATAAGCTGGAATCAAGATTGCCGGGAGAAATATCAATAACCTCAGACATGCAGATGATACCACCCTTATGGCAGAAAGTGAAGAACTAAAGAACCTCTTGAGGAAAGTGAAAGAGAAAAGTGAAAATGTTGGCTTAAAAGTCAACATTCAGAAAACAAAGATCGTGGCATCTGTCCCATCACTTCATGGGAAATAGATGGGGAAACAGTGGAAACAGTGTCAGACTTTATTTTGGGGGGCTCCAAAATCACTGCAGGTGGTGATTGCAGCCATGAAATTAAAAGACACTTACTCCTTGGAAGAAAAGTTATGAGCAACCTAGACAACATATTAAAAATCAGAGAAATTACCTTGTCAGCAAAGGTCCATCTAGTCAAGGCTATGGTTTTTCCAGTAGTCATGTATGGATGTGAGAGTTGAACTATAAAAAAAGCTGAGCACCAAAGAATTGATGCTTTTGAACTGTGATGTTGGAGAAGACTCTTGAGAGTTCCTTGGACTTGTAAGAATTTCCAACCAGTCCATCCTAAAGGAGATCAGTCTTATGTGTTCATTGGAAGAATTGATGCTGAAGCTGAAATTCCAATATTTTGGCCACCTGATGTGAAGTGTTGACTCATTTGAAAAGACCTGATGCTGGCAAGGAGGATGCTTGAGGGCAGGAAGAGAAGGGGACAACAGAGGATAAGATAGTTGGATAGCATCACCGACTCGATGGACATGATTTTGGGTAAACTCCAGGATGGACAGGAAGGCCTGCCATGCTGCAGTTCATGTGGTGGCAAAGAGTCAGACACTACTGAGTGACTGAACTGACCTGAAAGGACATCATGAGACAAAGTTGGATGGAATAGTCTTGGCTTGTCAGGCAGTCCAAGAAAATCTGCCAAAGTTATAGAGAATCTTTGAGCCCAGGTTTTCTGTCAGAGCAGTCTTGTCCCTCCCACGAATGGGTTTGCTTTAGTATTCCTGTGGTATTACACCCTTACACCTGAGTGGAGACGTTACCTCAGAAACAATAGATTCAAAGCACAGCAGCTGAGGCCATCATTTAAACTTGTTTCCTGCTGTTAAACATCTGCAAGCACATCCTTCTGGCCATCACAGTCATTGTTTATTTAAATCATAATGGTCACTTGAAGCATAGCATCTACCTGACTTCAGTGTGAGACTTCCTGTGTAAAATAGCTGAGATTGTCATCTCCAGTAGTCTACCCAAAAACCTCATAGTAATCTTTATATATCATCCTTTAGATTCATTCAGACATCAACTCTATCCAGTTGCAGCCTACAAAATACTCATCAGTTTTTTCACGCTTTCCTAGCTCTTAATTGAACTTCATTTTTAGCCTTCCAACTTATCATGTAAGTTCCTTAGAAGTTGGTTTCATGTGAAATGGGAAAATAAGTGTCTTCATGTATGGCTTTTTCATGATCAAATGGATTAATGCCTACAGAGACTGGCAAATAGCAAATATTATTACTGGTAGCTAACAATATTGAGTGCTTACTCAGTACCAAGTACTACTCTAAATACCTTCTCAATTCATAAAATTCTAGAAGTTTTACTATCTTTATTTTACAGACGAGGACTTGAAGCATTAAGAGTTAAATAGTCTGCTCACATCCTATTTATTAAGTGTTGATGTCAGGATTCCAGCCCAAGCAGTCTGACTGAAGAGTACATGCTCATTCACTATACTTTGAATTGTTGGCTCGTCAGTATGTGCTTCCTTTCTTTCACCTCCCAACCCTTCCTTATTTCCCAGTTATATTGTTCTGGTTTGTTTTGCTTTGTTTTAAAGACAAGTGAGTCTTTTTCATACGGCTCATTTCTATATCCCCAGCATCTAACACAATGACTAGAACAGAAAAAGTAGTAAATACATGGGAGTTTAATGAACATGAATGTGGAAATGTATTGTTTAAAGAAAGCCATTCTTAGCTACAACATCTGTAGACAAACTTAGTGGGGATCTGCTATAGACTGAATTGTGTGCCACTAAAATTCATTTGTTTAAGCCATAAACTTCAATGTTATTGTATTTGGAGATGGGGTTTTAGGAAGGCAGTTAGATGATGTCACAAAGGTGGAACCATGATGAAGAGATATAAGAAGGGCAAGAGATAGCCAGAGAGGCTATTCTGTTTCCATCCTGTGAAAACACAGCAACAAGGCAACCATCAGTGAGTTAGGAAGAGGACTCTCACCAGGAACCAAATCAGCCAGTACACCAGAGAATGTGAGAAATAAATATCTGTTGTTTAAGTCACACAGTCTATCATAATTTGTTTTAGCAGTCTGAGGTGACTAATATGGAGCATAAGCCCATGACACAATAGCAAGGGTCAATTTGTGTCAAGGTGCGCTTTTGGCAAAGTTTAGTAAAATGTGATTAGGCAAGCAAAAATAAGGGTTAGCAGGATCATGGGCACAGCTGATATAAAAGTTTATCAGTATTAAGGTACACGGCAGACTGAGATATAGTCAGGAAGAAGGGTCAACAATGTCAACAGAAAAGACAGGTTAATGTTTAGTAAATGAATGAAGTCAAGACCAGAGTTGCAAACTAAGACAGCTATAGAATCAGGGTCAAGACAGCAACTGAAATAGTTCCTAAGGGTCTTTGTGCTCTGACTGGTACTTTCTGTAAAAACAGAAGACTCCTTAATTTATGGCTCATCATGTTTTCTCTTATTATCTCTACTTCAGGAAGGGAAAAAACGGAAAAAGTAAATTAAGGGCTAGAATTTGGGTCACCTCTGAGGTCTTATATCAAGCTAAGAAGAATGTGATCTCAACTAGAGACTAGTTATAGTATGATCCCATGTGAAAAAATTTTAGGACATATAACATCACAAAATTATTCCCAACATTGAGCAAGTTTACCATGTATGTCAGAAAGTCTTGAAAGGCAACCCTTAACATGAACATGTTGAGTGTATTACTTTCTCAACCAAGGAGTTCTTGTGCTTGTGTGTGTGTGCTCAGCTGTGCCCAGCTCTTTGTGACCCCATGGAATGTAGCCTGTCGGGCTCTTCTGTCTGTGAAATTCTCTAGGCAAGAATACTAGAGTGGGTCTCTATATCCTTCATCAGGGGATCTTCCTGACTCAGGGACTGAACTTGTATCTCCCCCATCTCCTGCACCGGCAGGTGGATTCTTTACCACTGTGCCAACTTGGAAGCCTATAAGTGGTTCTCAGTGTAGAGCACTGTTCAGTGAAGAAGGGCAACTTTGATCAAAGCAGGCAATAATTTGTATTCTCCAGGTGTTGTTTTCTTTCCCCATCACTGTTTCTCAAGGGATTAAAATGATTAAGACTTCTATTATACATAGACAGCAAGGAAAGAAGAAAGAAAAATACATCCATTCCATAACCAGTCACATGGAGACAGAATTTACAAGAGATCAAATAGATAATGTAAACATGAAAGTAGAGAGAGTAGATTGAAACATGAGACTTGCTGCAAAAAAGGAAAAGGTACTGTGAGAAATTTTGCAGTTCTAATAAATATGCAGCATATTAAAAGGTCTCACTTCTTCCCTCCTGTCTATCGTAGGTCTTGAAGAAGTTTCTTTGGAATTTCAATCCCAAAATGATTCATACCTTAACCACTTCCCTTAATTACTTTTTTCATTCTTTCAGTTAGAGGTAGTAAATGAACAACTATTTTTCAGTCATATACTGATGCAAGAAAGGGGTCAAGATCATTTTAATAAACATTTTATTCCTTCATACAATAAATGGTGGGATATTTCATGATCTGGTACTATATTAGAGGCTAGTGATGCAACAGCAAATCAGACAAGAGATGATCCCCACATATATGAAAAGTATAGCTTTTAAGTAGAGACACATAGTAAATAAAAAGTCAAACAAGTAATTAATTAGTCATCCCAATAGGGTCATGAAAGTCAAATGGAAGGACTTGAAAACTAATCATGAAGGTGGAAAATCACTTCAGGCACATTTAACCTATTTCACAATTTTACCAAAGGTTAACCTTTGCTGGAGGTTCAAGGTTCATGACATTATTAAGGAGACAGGGATCAAGATCAGTCTCAAGAAAAAGAAATGCAAAAAGGAAAAATGGTTGCCTGAGGAGTCCTGACAAATAACTATGAAAAGAAGAAAGGCAAAAGGCAAAGGAGAAAAGGAAACATATACCCATTTGAATGCAGAGTTCTGAAGAATGGCAAAAAGAGATAAGAAAGACTTCCTCAGTAATCAACACAAAGAAATAGAGGAAAACAATAGAATGGGAAAGACTAGAGATTTCATCAAGAAAATTGGAGATCCAAGGGAATATTTCATGCAAAAATGAACACAATAAAGGACAGAAATGGTATGGACCTAACAGAAATAGAAGATATTAAGAAGAGGTGGCAAGAATACACAGAAGAACTGTACAAAAAAGATCATCAAGACCCAGATAATCACAGTGGTATGATTACTCACCTAGAGCCAGATATCCTGAATTGTGAAGTCAAGTGGGCCTTAGGAAGCATCACTATGAACAAACTTAGTGGAGGTGATGGAATTCCAGCTGAGCTATTTCAAATCCTAAAAGATGATGCTGTGAAAGTACTGCACTCAGTATGTCAGCAAATTTGGAAAACTCAGCAGTGGCCACAAGACTGGAAAATGTCAGTTTTCATTCCAAACCCAAAGAAAGACAATGCCAAAGAATGCTCAAATTACCGTACAATTGCACTCATTTCACACACTAGTAGGGAGAAAGAAATGGCAACCCAATCCAGTATTCTTACCTAGAGAATCCCATAGACAGAGGAGTCTGGTGGGCTGCTGTCCATAGAGTTGCCCAGAGTTGGTCACAACTGAAGCAACTTAGCATGTATGCATGCATTGGAGAAGGAAATGGCAACTCACTCCAGTATTATTGCCTGGAGAATCCCAGGGACAGAGCAGCCTGGTGGGTTGCCATCTATGGGGTCACATAGAGTTGTACATGACTGAAGCAACTTAGCAGCAGCAGCAACATGCGCTAGTAAAGTAATGCTCAAAATTCTCCAAGTCAGGCTTCAACAGTATGTGAACTGTGAGCTTCCAGATAGTCAAGCTGGATTTAGAAAAGGCAGTGAGATTAAATTGCCAACATCAACTGGATCATCGAAAAAGCAAAAGAGTTAAAAAAAAAAATCTACTCCTGCTTTATCGATTATGCCAAAGCCTTTGATTGTCTTTGTTCACAACAAACTGTGGAAAATTCTTAAAGAGTTGGGAATTCAGACCACCTGACCTGCCTCTTGAAAAATCTGTGTGCAGGTCAGGAAACAACAGAACAACAGATCGGCTCCAAACTGGGAAAGTTTGGAGTTAAGGCTGTATATTGTCACCCTGCTTATTTAATTTATATGCAGAGGATGTCATGAGAAATGCTGGGCTAGATGAAGCACAAGCTGGAATCAAGATTGCCGGGAGAAACATTAATAACCTCAGATATGCAGATGATACCACCATTATGACAGAAACTGAAGAAGAACTAAAAAACCTCCTGAACAAAGTGAAAGAGGAGAGTGAAAAAGCTGGCTTACAAATCAACATTCGGAAAACTAATATCATGGCATCTGTCCCATCACTTCATGGCAAATAGAAGGGGAGGCAGTGGAAACAGTAACAGACTTTAGTTTCTTGGGCTCCAAAATCACTGCAGATGGTGACTGCAGTTAGGAAATTAAAAGACGCTTGCTCCTTGAAAGAAAAGCTCTGACCAACCTAGACAGCATATTAAAAAGCAGAGACATTACTTTGCCAACAAAGGTCCATTTAATCAAGGCTATGGTTTCTCCAGTAGTCATGTATGGATGTGAGAGTTGAACTATAAAAAAAGCTGAGCACCGAAGAATTGATGCTTTTGAACTGTGATGTTGGAGAAGGCTCTTGAGAGTCCCTTGGACTGCAAGGAGATCCAACCAGTCCATCGTTAAGGAAATCAGTCCTGAATACTCATTGGACATGCTGAAGCTGAAGCTCTAATGCTTTGCCCACTTGATGTGAAGAACTGATTCACTTGAAAAGACCCTGATGATGGGAAAGATTGAAGGCAGGAGGAGAAGGGGATGACGGAGGATGAGATGGTTGGATGGCATCACTGACTCAGTGGACATGCTGTTGCTGCTGCTGCTGCTAAGTCGCTTCAGTCGTGTCCGACTCTGTGAGACCTCATAGATGGAAGCCCACCAGGCTCCCCCATCCCTGGGATTCTCCAGGCAAGAACACTGGAGTGGGTTGCCATTTCCTTCTCCAATGCATGAAAGTGAAAAGTGAAAGGGAAATCACTCAGTCATGTCTGACTCTTAGCGACGCCATGGACTACAGCCACCACCAGGCTCCCCCATCCCTGGGATTCTCCAGGCAAGAACACTGGAGTGGGTTGCCATTTCCTTCTCCAATGCATGAAAGTGAAAAGTGAAAGGGAAATCACTCAGTCATGTCTGACTCTTAGAGACCCCATGGACTGCAGCCCACCAGGCTCCTCCACCCATAGGATTCTCCAGGCAAGAGTACTGGAGTAGGGTGCCATTGCCTTCTCCACAGTGGACATGAGTTTGAGTAAACTCTGGGTGTTGGTGATAGACAGGGAAGCCTGTGGTGCTGCTGTCCATGGGATTACAAGAGTGGGACACAACTGAGTGACTGAACAGAACTGAACGTTTGCCAATTCTTAAGTGGCTTCTGATTTTACATTTGATACACATTTCCAACATGTTCTTGTGATAAACTCAAGGAAAAGATACTGTTTCAAGAGTACTTGCCATTGATGAAATTTTCTGATACTATCTGAAATGAGTAGTTTTCACATAAATGTGAAATAGGGGGTCTGTGGGTTCTTGCCCTTTGAGGGATTGGAAACAATTTCAGTTGCAGAAGCTCTGGGATATGCAGGTGGGTTCAGCCCTTTCCTGCTGGTGTAACCAGCTCACTCTCATATTCCAGGACCCAGAAAGAAACCATTCCTACCTGAAATACACCAGAAAGAGAATGCCTTGAGGAGGTCACACAGTGGAGTGATTAGATTCTGATGGTGAACTGGCTGACTTTGATCTTAACTCTGCCATTTATTGGTTATGCAATATTGGGCAAATCACTCAACTTTTCTGTACTTCATTTCATGTGCACAATAAGAACAAACAGAATCTACCTCATGGGGTTGTGATGAAGATCAAATGAGATAATATTTATAAAATACAATGAGATAATATTTATAAAATATCCTTGTGCATAGAAAATGCCAAATAAACATTAGGTATTTTATTATGTGTGTGTATTAAGTGTATATAATACTTACACTACTTATGTAATTTTTTTTTTTTTTTTTTTGTATAGGAACACTGTGCCTACATACTAAGTCACTTCAGTTTATAGACTGTAGCCTACCAGGCTCCTCTGTCCATGGTATTTTCCAGTCAAGAGTACTGGAATTGATTGTCATTTCCTTCTCCAGGGGATCTGTCTGACCTTCGGATGGAACCTGCATCTCTTCCATGTCCTGTATTAGCACGTGGGTTCTTTACCACTAGCATCACTTGGGAAGCCCATGGGAAATCTGTACCAGGTAAGAATTTCTACAAGTAAGCTGTCTACTTCTTCCCAGCAATAACGGTAATGATTTTCAAAAATAGCTCCTTTTGAGTTGCTGTTAAAAACTATTAAAATATGCAACAAAGAAGGTTAATACCAAAAACAGACTGATTACATTCCTTGCAGTCAAATATGGAGAAGTTCTATATAGTCAGCAAAAATAAGACCAGGAGCTAAGTGTGGCTCAGATTCACTTCAGTCAAGTTTGGTCACTCAGTCGTGTCTGATTCTTTGCAATCCCATGAATCGCAGGACACCAGGCCTCCCTGTCCATCACCAACTCCCGGAATTCACTCAGACTCATGTCCATCGAGTTGGTGATGCCATCCAGCCATCTCATCCTGTACTGTCCCCTTCACCTCCTGCTCCCAATCCCTCCCAGCATCAGAGTCTTTTCCAATGAGTCAACTCTTCACATGAGGTGGCCAAAGTACTGGAGTTTCAGCTTTAGCATCAGTCCTTCCAATGATCACCCAGGACTGATCTCCTTTAGGGTGAACTGGTTGGACCTCCTTACTGTCCAAGGGACTCTCAAGAGTCTTCTCCAACATCACAGTTCAAAAGCATCAATTCTTTGGTGCTCAGCTTTCTTCACAGTCCAACTCTCACATCCATACACGACCATAGGAAAAACTGTAGCCTTGACTAGATGGACCTTTATTGGCAAAGTAATGTCTCTGCTTTTCAATATGCTATCTAGATTGGTCATAACTTTCTTTCCAAGGAGGAAGCGTATTTTAATTTCATGGCTACAATCACCATCTGCAGTGATTTGGGAGCCCCAAAAAAATAAAGTCTGACACTGTTTCCACTGTTTCCTCATCTATTTCCCATGAAGTAATGGGACCAGATGCCATGATCTTCATTTTCTGAATGTTGAGCTTTAAGTCAACTTTTTCACTCTCCTCTTTCACTTTCTTCAAGAGGCTTTTTAGCTCCTCTTCACTTTCTGCCATAAGGGTGGTGTTATCTGCATATCTGAGGTTACTAATATTTCTCCTGGAAATCTTGATTCTAGCTTGTGCTTCTTCCAGCCTAACATTTCTCATGATGTACTCTGCATACAAGTTAAATAAGCAGGGTGACAATGTACAGCCTTGATGCACTTTTTTTTTCCTATTTGGAATCAGTCTGTTGTTCCATGTCCAGTTCTAACTGTTGCTTCCTGACCCACATATCGATTTCTCAAGACGCGGGCCAGGTGGTCTGGTATTCCCATCTCTCAGAATTTTCCACAGTTTATTGTGATCCACACAGTAAAGGCTTTGGTTTAGTCAATAAAGCAGAAATAGTTGTTTTTCTGGAACTCTCTTGTTTTTTCCATGATCCAGCAGATACTGGCAAGATTATGAGGTCTTTATTTCAAAGTTTGGGCTTAAATTGAAGAAAGCTGGGCCAAACACTAGACAATTCATGTGTGACCTAAATCAAATCCTTTATGATTATACAGTGGAGGTGACAAATAGATTCAATGGATTAGATCTGATAGACAGATTGTCTGAGAAGGATTGATGGAGATTTTCAACAAACTGCAGGAATGGAGACCAGAACCATCCCAAAGAAAAAGAAATGCAAGAAGGCAAAATGGTTTTCTGAGGAGGCCTTACAAATAGCTGAGAAATGAATAGACATGAAAGGTAAGGGAGAAAGGGAAAGATACACTCACTTGAATGCAAAGTTCTAGAGGATTGAAAAGAGATAAAAAAGCCTTCCTCGGTGATCAATGGAAAGACATAGGGGAAAACAATAGAATGGTAAGACTAGAGATTTTGTCAAGAAAATTAGAGATATCAAGAGAACGTTTCATGCAAAGATAAGCTCAATAAGGAACAAAAGTGTACCTGAAATATGTAAAACACTGGTCTCAAAGTTTCAGGATGCAGTTATAAGTGTTTCATAAAAATGTGAAAAAAGTTTAATACTAGACTATTTTTAGAGAAACAATTCATTTAGGAAAAAAGAAGAAAAAATATTGCCCCATTGAATCTCATTGGCATAACCATGGTATTGTCGAGGCTTCAGCAAACACATTTCTAACATGGGTGTCACCAATGCAGTCCTTTATAACTTAGAAATATGAGCATCCTGAAATCAGGTAGATTGTACCTTTTCTGACAGAAGAGCAAGAAACAATCAGCTATCAGAATTCCCTCATTATCATAATGTGCTTCAGTCATGTCTGACTTTTTGCAACTCTATGGTTGTAGCCCACTAGGGTCTTCTGTCCAAGGGATTCTCCAGGCAGGAATACTGGAGTGGGTTGCTATGCCCTCCTCTAGGGGATCCCCCTGACCCAGAGATCAAATCCACATCTCTTATATCTCCTGCATTTGCAGGCAGGTTCTTTACCACCAACTGAGCTCCATCTAGTCAAAGCTATGGTTTTTCTAGTAGTCATGAATGGATGTGAGAGTTGGAATATAAAGAAAGCTGAGTGCCAAAGAATTGATGCTTTTGAACTGTGGTTTTGGAGAAGACTCTTGAGAGTCCCTTGGCCTGCAAGGAGATCCAAACAGTCCATCCTAAAGGAAATCAGCCCTGAATATTCCTTGGAAGTACTGATGCTGAAGCTGAAACTCCAATACTTTGCCCAGTTGATGCAAAGAACTTAATTCATTTGAAAAGACCCTGATGCTGGGAAAGACTGAAAGCGGGAGAAGGGGACAACAGAGGGTGAGGTGGTTGGATGGCATCAGAGACTCAATGAACGTGAGCTTGAGTAAACTCCCGAGAATTGGTGATGGACAGGGAGGCAGTCCATAGGGTCATAAAGTCAGACACAACTGAGAGACTGAACTGAACTAACTTCTCTACCACTAGCACCACCTGGGAAGTATCTGTGTATTGCCTGTTGAAAATTCAAGAATTTATAAAGTATTTTTAAGATCAGCCTTGCTGTTTTCTCCATCCTCAAATGAATTTATAAAGCTTAATATTTATATTAAAAAAGTCCACCAAATACATTAACCTCCTTTAATATCCTAGCTCTGTTTTATAAAGTCTTGAATCTTTAAAATTCATTTTTGTTTTTAAAAAAGTTAAATATTTATTATCTGTTTATTTTCACATGACCCTGTGAGATGGACAGGTCAGATCTTAATATCCCCATTTTACAGGATATTGATGTTACATAACTCTGGAACAGCAACCTGAGGTTATATAACTTTTCTAAATTAATAAAAGCACTGAGTTCCTTCACTGTAAGCAGAATTCAAATGTGCTCATGTCTGTCCATTTTTCCTTTCATTTCCATTTTCCTCTTACTCCATCTTTCATTTTACATCATTATTTAATCTTTTGGTATTGTTATATATTTAGCCATGTCAGTATCAGTAAGAGAGAGTCACAAATATTAAATATTTGAGAACAAAAAAAAATCTTATTTAACCATAAAATAGAACTCTGATTACAGTGTTGCTCAATGCTAACCAGTAATATCTTAGTTAAATGCAAAGGTCAGTCAGTCAGTTAGTTCAGTCGCTCAGTCGTGTCCGACCCCATGATTCGCAGCACACCAGGCCTCCCTGTCCATCACCAACTGCCAAAGTTCACCCAGACCCATGTTCATTGAGTCTGTGCTGCCATCCAGCCATCTCATCCTCGGTCGTCCCCTTCTCCTCCTGTCCCCAATCCCTCCCAGCATCAGAGTCTTTTCTCATGAGGTGGCCAGAGTACTGGAGTTTCAGCTTTAGCATCATTCCTTCCAAAGAAATCCCAGGGCTGATCTCCTTCAGAATGAACTGGTTGGATCTCCTTGCAGTCCAAGGGACTCTCAAGAGTCTTCTCCAACACCACAGTTCAAAAGCATCAATTCTTCAGTGCTCAGCCTTCTTCACAGTCCAATTCTCAAAGGAATATTTGGAAAACATCACTAATTAGTTAGTGTTATTCATTACATTTCTATAAAATGTCTCATATAACCTCTTATATTTTTAAATATCTGTGGATTTAAATTGAAGTATTCTATTTCACTCATGCCAGGATACAAGTTTCTCTTCATTTTATATTAAGAAATCACAGGATAAAATTGAGAGGAGAAATTAGATTTATTCTTCCCTGTGTTTAATAATAGACATATAATGGGCACATGCTCACAGGAGGTAGAGGCAGGTAATATTCCAGCAGTGAGTCTGGCCTCTAGACTTGCTGAATT
>SJYC01020080.1:0-18922 GCA_006408675.1 Madoqua kirkii | reverse complement strand
TTGCACTCATCTCACATGCTAGTAAAGTAATGCTCAAAATACTCCAAGCCAGATTTCAGCAATACGTGAACCGTGAACTCCCTGATGTTCAAGTTGGTTTTAGAAAAGGTAGAGGAACCAGAGATCAACTTGCCAACAACCGCTGGATCATGGAAAAAGCAAGGGAGTTCCAGAAAAACAACTATTTGTGCTTTATTGACTATGCCAAAGCCTTTGACTGTGTGGATCACGATCAACTGTGGAAAACTCTGAAAGAAATGAGAATACCAGACCACCTGACCTGCCTCTTGAGAAATCTGTATGCAGGTCAGGAAGCAACAGTTAGAACTGGACATGGAACAACAGACTGGTTCCAAATAGGAAAAGGAGTATGTCAAGGCTGTATATTGTCACCCTGCTTATTTAACTTCTATGCAGAGTACATCATGAGAAATGCTGGACTGGAAGAAACACAAGCTGGAATCAAGATTGATGGGAGAAATATCAATAACCTCAGATATGCAGATGACATCACTCTTATGGCAGAAAGTGAAGAGGAGCTAAAAAGTTTCTTGATGAAAGTGAAAGAGGAAAGTGAAAAAGTTGACTTAAAGCTCAACATTCAGAAAACGAAGATCATGGCATCCGGTCCCATCACTTCATGGGAAATAAATGGGGAAATTGATTCAGACTTTATCTTGAGGGGGGCTCCAAAATCACTGCAGATGGTGACTGCAGCCATGAAATTAAAAGATGCTTACTCCTTGGAAGAAAAGTTATGACCAACCTAGATAGCATATTCAAAAGCAGAGACATTACTCTGCTGACAAAGGTCCATCTAGTCAAGGCTATGGTTTTTCCAGTGGTCATGTATGGATGTGAGAGTTGGACTGTGAAGAAAGCTGAGCGCCGAAGAACTGATGCTTTTGAACTGTGGTAATGGAGAAGACTCTGGAGAGTCCCTTGGACTGCAAGGAGATCCAACCAGTCCATTCTGAAGATCAATCCTGGGATTTCTTTGGAAGGAATGATGCTAATGCTAAAACTCCAGTACTTTGGCCACCTCATGCGAAGAGTGGACTCATTGGAAAAGACTCTGATGCTGGGAGAGATTGGGGGCAGGAGGAGAAGGGGATGAGGATGAGATGGCTGGATGGCATCACGGACTCAATGGACGTGAGTCTGAGTGAACTCCGAGAGGTGGTGATGAACAGGGAGGCCTGGTGTGCTGTGATTCATGAGGTGGCAAAGAGTTGGACATGACTGAGCAACTGAACTGAACTGAACTAAGCTCTTTAAATAAGATGTTGCCTCTGAATCATGGCTCAGGGTTTATTGCTCCTGAATATTTTAGGGTTTATTGCTCCTACCCTTAACGTTTTTCTCCTTTTTGTTTTCTCTAAATCTTTATAGGTAAGGCTGCACTGTCATCATCAGGAAGAAAAGAAAGTGCCACCAACAGAAGAGGTTGAGTCACTAGAAGCATTCTGACTGGGATGTCTTCCTTTCCCAGAGTGGAGGGATCAGGAAGAGCATTCAAGAGAACCTCTGCAAGACAGTATCCACTTTATTTTAGAGAGGTCCCTGTCCCATACACATTTATATTTCAATGTATTTAGAAGAATCAAACACAGAAAGGTCTACTGCAGCTGATGAATTTAGTTTTAGAAAAATGCTTCTCAAATTTGAGCTTCCATCAGAATCCCCTGGAAGACTAGATAAAACACAGATTGCTGAACCATGCCCAGAGTCTCTGATTCTGCCTGGGGCAGGGCTTAACTTTGTAAGTTTGGGGTGGGGTAATAATTTACATTTCTTTCAAGTTCCCAGGTGTGTTGAGGCTGTAAATCCAAGGACCACACTTTGAGAACCACTGGTTTAAAACAACAAACTTTTGACTAATTATTTAGAACAAATATTTCATTTAATCTGCTGTTCTCAATAAAACCACCGTTTGAATAAAGACTTCAGTAGGGCTCAAGTACCCAGATAGTAAAAAATAAATGTAGGCAAGGATTATAAAGACAATAATAGTGACAAGGAGATCAGTCCTGGGTGTTCGTTGGAGGGCCTGATATTAAAACTGAAACTCCAATACTTTGGCCACCTGATGCAGAGAGCTAACTCATTTGAAAAGACCTTGATGCTGGGAAAGATTTCGGGCAGGAGGAGAAGGGGACGACAGAGGATGAGATGGCTGGATGGCATCACTTACTTGATGGACGTGAGTCTGAGTGAACTCCAGGAGTTGGTGATGGACAGGGAGGCCTGGCGTGCTTCGGTCGCAAAGAGTCGGACACGACTGAGTGACTGAACTGAACATTTATCATAAATTATGCATTTTCTCTAATCTTCACAGCAACATTTTGAAGTTTATATTATCTATCCCATTTTTCAGATAAAGAAACTAGAGATCAGATTTTTCTGAGCACAACACTTGTATTTTTTCTATTCTACTTGACTGGTAAGTAACAAGATCATGGCCAATGGCCCTAGCTCAACATTTTAAAAGTCAAGTTTCCTACTGACATGATATTGTTTGTTTCCCCTAAAATAGCACAAAAAGGAATACCAGTATATGATACTTAATATTGACTTGGCAGGCTAAAACAGTTTGGTCCCCTCTCTAAAGTTACCCCCAATATGCTTTTTTTCCTCTTTTGGCTTTTCTAATCTTTTTAGTTTTTAAATTTCTAAAATTCCAAGCTAAAGAAGTCTCTGGAAAGTGCTAAAGACCTGAACAATATCCCAGGCTCAGTCTTTATAAAAATCTGTGTCCTACAGTACTTAGTTCTGTCTGAGTCAGTTATAAAAAACCATGCTTGTTTCTACTGGAAGCAGTATCTTCAGATTCAGGAAATGAAGTGAAGTCAGCTCTAACTAAAGCATAAAGGTTTTTCTTTCTTCTCATTTATGCTCATGGGCAGAAGCAATCAGAATTACTGAACTCAAGCCAGACTATGGTTGACTAAAGACAGCTGTCTTTCTCTAGTGCTAATCAGTAGAGATAAACACACGGTCAGCCCAGGATCAGATGGGGCAGTTGGACACATTTTGAACAAAATGCCTTGGCCCAAGCTCCACACAGCACAGTGTGGGGAAGGAAGGAAGGACTCCAGTGCAAGCGCAGAAGGCACAGGTGACAGAAGTCCTGTTGGACTGGAATCTCTTATTAGCCTGGGTTTCTGAGGGAAACTCTTAAGAAGTATCAAGGGCTGTAATGAAGAGCCATTTTTTGGTAGATGAGGAAAACAAGATGAGAGCAGAAATAGACTCTCCAGTGTGAATTACTTTATTCAACTGAGAGGGAAATATCACCTCCAACTAGGGCAACTTCAAGTTGTAATTAAGAGTAACTCTCCATGCTGTAGGCTGAGTGACATCTGGTGCCTGTCCTGGAATCCAAACAAGTCATCAGTAAGACACTTTAATCAATGCACAGACTCCACACTCTGATGGCATTGCCGGATACCAGAATAGGGCAAGAGGTCAGGTTTTGATGCTTGCCCCCTTTCTCAAACTTAAAGAGCATGCTAAGTGAAAAAAAAGTGAAAGTGAAGTCGCTCAGTCATGTCCGACTCTTTGTGACCCCGTGGACTATAGCCCACCAGGCTCCTCTGTCCCTGGGATTCTCCAGGCAAGAATACTAGAGTAGGTTGCCATTTCCTTCTCCAAAAGAGCATGCTACTCCTCAAAAAAAAAAAAAAAAAAAAGTTGTAATATTCCCTTTTCTCTTTGGGTACCATGCCAGATAAAAGCTTTCACATTTCAAATAGTAATTGATCCAACTGATTTCTGAATAAAAGGAGACAGAGGCAAGTTATTAGATGGGTTTGGCTCCTGCTGGTTATTACTTGATTTGAAAATGCTTTTGCAGCTTGACCAAAGCAGTTCAAGCCTGCCCTCTAGAGTAGGGACCAGTTTTGCAGAAGACAATTTTTCCACAGACTCAGGAGGGGAGGGATGGTTTCGGGATGATTCAAATGCATTATATTTATTGTGCACTGTATTTCTACTTCTATTACATCAGCTCTATCTCAGATCATCAGGCATTAGATCCTGGAGGTTGGGGACCCCTACTCTAGAGCCAGTCTCTTCCTCCATTAAAAAGGAAAACTCATCAGTTCCCTCTGTGCCCCATCACACTAGAGCCCTAGTCAAAAAGTGGGGAACACTGCTCCCTGGGCCCATCCCCACGTGAAAAAATCAAGGACAAAGTGACACATTTTACATGCAGCTGAGTCTCATTTCTAGGAAAGTTTTCAGATTTAAGACTAAAGAGATACTATTAACCTGTTGAGGAAAATTGCATAGGCTAGGAGTTGGGGCACGTGGGATATAATGGGCAGCTCCATCACTCACTATTTACTTTAAACTAATATATGCCGCACAATTGCACTCATCTCACATGCTAGTAAAGTAATGCTCAAAATTCTCCAAGTCAGGCTTCAGCAATACATGAACCGTGAACTTCCAGATGTTCAAGCTTGTTTTAGAAAAGGCAGAGGAACCAGAGATCAAATTGCCAAAATCCACTGGATCATGGAAAAAGCAAGAGAGTTCCAGAAAAACATATATTTCTGCTTTATTGACTATGCCAAAGCCTTTGTTTGTATGGATCACAATCAACTGTGGAAAATTCTGAAAGAGATGGGAATTCCAGACCACCTGACCTGCCTCTTGAGAAATCTGTATGCAGGTCAGGAAGCAACAGTTAGAACTGGACATGGAACAACAGACTGGTTCCAAATAGGAAAAGGAATACGTCAAGGCTGTATATTGTCACCTTGTGCTGTGATTCATGCTGTTCAAAGAGTTGAACATGACTGAGTGACTGAACTGACTGAACTGAACCTTGTTCTTAGACACAACCAACACCAAGGCTAGCTTGACAGAAGCAGATGATGGTGTAGCCTAAGATGGAGACTCAAACAAAAAAATGCACGGGACATTGATGGGACTGTAGGGAGGAAACCAAGAATGACAGCTCCCTAATTTTAAAGACCTTTTTCGGGTGAGCTGGAGATAGAACATGGGAGAATTTGATGAATGGAAAGCATGCCTAACCTCCTGCTCCATCTCAGACTCTGTATGGCTTGGAGGACACAATTAAATACAAATAATTAAGGTTGCCTTATATATAGAGAAGGGTCCTGTTTAACAGTATTTTGGTTTTAAATTGGACAATACCACTCACTCTTCTGGCACAAAGGGTATGATACTGGACATAAAATAAAGATTGAGTTTTCGGGGTCCTTTTCTCTATGGCACTCTCATATCTTAAGCCTTGTCCATTACAGAAAAGTTGACAAGAAAGCTCAGGCATATCTGAGAGATATGAAGTAAGAAAGATCCAACCCTTGACAGGACTGGTATTTACCCCTAAGTGTCATCATGAATTGAAATATTGATTACCTTCCTTTTCCCCAACTACAATTATGAATGCTGTATTTTTACAAGGTAACAGAACCATGGTGTTGGAAATCAGTGAGAGGAGATAAAAACAGGCCTGCCCACCTTTTCAGAGGCTGTGACAACTGGAGGATTCCTTTTATACACATCTTCTACCAGCACACCCTGGAGATGTTTGAGGTTTCATTCCAGAGCACTGTAATAATTGCAATAAAGCAAATCATATAAATTTTTGGTTTTTTAGTGCATATACCAGTTACATTTACATTATACTGGAGCCTATTATGGAGAAGGCAATGTCAACTCACTCCAGTACTCTTGCCTGGCAAATCCCATGGACAGAGGAGCCTGGTGGGCTGAAGTCCATGGGGTCGCTAGGAGTTGGACACGACTGAGCAACTTCACTTTCACTTTTCACTTTCATGCACTGGAGAAGGAAATGGCAACTCACTCCAGTGTTCTTGCCTGGAGAATCCCAGGGACAGGGGAGCCTAGTGGGCTGCTGTCTCTGGGGTCGCAGAGTTGGACACGACTGAATCGACTTAGCAGCAGCAGCAGCAGGAGCCTATTGAGCATATAATAGCACTATGTCAATTTACCTGCCTTAGTTTAAAAATACGTTATTGATAACCATCTTCTGAACTTTCAGCCAGTCATAACCTTTTTGCTGGTGGAGGTTCTTGCTACAGTGTTGATGGCTGCTGCTGATCAGGGTGATGACTTCTGAAGGTTGGAGTGGTTGGTCAGTCAGAACACACACATTTATCAAGTCAGCTGTCTTATATGGCTGTGGTTGGTGACAGCCCCAAACAATTAAGATAGTAACATTAAGATAACCAATCACAGATCACCATAACAAACATAATAATAATGAAAAAGTCTGAAACACTTCAAGAATAACCCAACTGTGGCACAGAGATATGAAGTGAGCTAAAAGATATTGGAAAAATGGGACCGATAGATTTGCCCAATGCAGGATTGTTCAGGAAACATCAATTTGTAAAAAACACAGTATATGCAAAGTTCAATAAATCAAAGCACAGTGAAATGAGGTATATCTCTATTTGCTGAGTAATGAAGTCCTTTCTAGCTTATCATCCCTCCCTTATGTAAGGGGAGGGAGAAGAGTTAGAGAAAATTAGAAAGTTAGTGAAAATCCTGCTACTAAGGAATTCATTATAATCTTACTACTAGAGAACTGAGAAACCTCCAAAACCAGCCCCTAAAAATAACCAGTGAATTTTGAGTACCTGCTCCTACATGTCTTGGACTTTGCCAAGAGTTTGACATGACATGTTTTTTGATTCTCATTACAACCTTTTGAGATGATACTGTTATTACCGTATTTTAAGGATGAAGAAGTAGATTTTGATAAGGATAAACAACTTTCATGAAAGTCAGTCAGCTATTAATATCATGATGATAATAATGATACAGTGATAAAGCAAATTCTTACATAGCATTTACTGCGAGCCTGGCACCAAGTGCTTAATACAGATCAATAAATTTAAACTTTGAACAGTCCAATGAGACAGGTACTTAGTTATTCTCATCTTTAGAAATAATTAAACCAAGGCCCAGAAGTACTGTTACTTTTCCAAGTCACGCATCCAGTAAGCAATAGAACCAGGCTTTAAAACCAAGCATTCACAGTTTTGCCTTTTTACAGTTTTTGCATATGAATTTAGATATTTAATATCTTCCACTGATATAAGCATTTTTTTTTCAACAGAGGAGTACAGTTAAAGCAATGGAAAAAAGAACAAAAATATTTGAGTAAGTAAGTAATTTGTGATGTTCATCTCCCTATAATTTTGAACTTTCAGGTGAACTTGATTTGAATGTGTTTATAGATGAGAAAATTAAGAGAACTGTGGAAAATTACACTGCTGGCATCTTTTTGTGGTTATGCTGCTTGACAAGTTATCTCAAAGAATTGCAGCCCTGTCAAAGCATATAGGATGGAGTGAATTAGTGTGTATTTACTATTAGTGGGCAATAATGAATATTCTGCTAATCTTTAGAAATTACTTGTATCTTATTCCAACAGCACTCAGCAAAATACCGCAGACTTCCTTCATAATTTGATCTTTACTTTTAATCTGAAATTAATTTTACATATATAATTATTGGTCTACTATGTGCGGTTTTTTTTTTTTTTGCTGTTAGTAGCTATGCAAACAATAGCCTGTGACTAGTAGACACTTAGTCTTACTATTATTATCATTATTGAATAGTAAAAAAAAAATATGTCACAACTTTCATGATGTCATATAAACTTTAAAAAGCTTAGACTACTTATTGAAAAATCCTGAGTAATTTCAAATTGTTGCTGACATTAAAAAGGATTGCCTGAAATGATAGTGTCTTGTAGCTCTAAGTAGCAGTCTGAAGTAAATCTAGTAATAATTATGGTTACATCTTGATCACTTGCCTTTTCCTGTTTATTAACCTTATAAGGAAACATATTGTTAGAGTCATCTTTAATTCATATGAAAAATTAATCTCCTTTCCCTTCCATTTCAGACCTTAAAACAAGAATGGAAATTGCAATTTCAATGCTTAAACTTTTTTTCCTGGAGAGATTCCCACATGGAAAATTGAAGCAATGTTACTAAAAGTTGACTACCTTGATCACACATTAGCTTTAGTACCTTTTGTCACTGTGCTTTCGGGAAGGAGCACCAACATTATCCTGGGCAGCTGGAACCAGCTAGGGGTTGAGCTGTTGAGACTGGCCATTTGAAAAGAAAATAACTAAAGACAAAAATTCACCAGCTAACCTGAATTGCTGATCCCTGGAGGGTACTCTAAGGAAAGTTGGAAAAGATTATGTAAAATAGCTCTCATATGTTAGGCAGGAAAAATTACTTATTGCTTCTAAATGGGAAGATTGTAAACAAGGTCTCTCATTTTTGTAAAAAAAAAAGGCAAGATCAGCTGCATAAAGATACTGTCCTCAAACGTAGCTTTCATGAAGTGCCATTGTGTTTAAATTCATCCACGTGGTTAAGAGAGAGGAGAGAAACGGGAGAGGTTTGTCGCTTTTTCTGAGCCCCCTTCTCTGTTGGGAAGAGCTGGAAGTCTAAATAAGAAGCCTAAATCCACACCTCTGCTTTTTCATCTTAAACCTAAAACAAAACAGTGGCAGTCCTACAATCAAAGAAATTGTGAAGTATTTTGTAAAGGTTTGACGCTGCTGCTGCTGCTGAGTTGCTTCCGTCGTGTCCGACTCTGTGCGACCCCGGAGACGGCAGTCCACCAGGCTCCCTGGTCCCTGGGATTCTCCAGGCAAAAACACTGGAGTAGGTTGCCATTGCCTTCTCCATTTGACGCTGCAGATGTGACCAAATCAGTGTTTACTTATTCTGTCTTTCCTTACTGTAAGAATATCTGTTATATGTCTAAATATACTTGACTTTTTAAACATGGGAGTAAATTAATAATGTTTACAGTTATGCCAATGCTATTATTAATTGTAACTATTTTATAATTTCATGCTTTGGATCTATAAATCTTACAGGTAAAACTGAGAAAAGTTAAAATGTATCTAATGTCTATCTGGTAATTATGTATATTTTATTACATTTTTAAAAAGTTGCTAAATAAGCATGATCACTTGAGTTTCTGTTTTATTCTTTTAAATCTTACTTAGCCCAAGTGCATATATTTCTGGTCATGCCCTTTCACACAGTCCGTTAGAGGTCTCCTCTTTGTAATAAACTCAAGGACTATGGCTTCCAAATCTGTTACTGTGTAGAAAATTATTAATAGTTTCCATCCCTTTGGGCCTTATGTCTCAAGATTTTGTTTATTTACCAAACGTGTCTTTGCTTAATAATTTGTTTCTTCCCATTCTATTTGCAGGTAGACAGCAGTCGACAACAGTAGCATTGATCTGCCAAATTTGAGGAGAGGCCCCAGGTCTGGAATTTGGACTGAGTGAACGTGGGCAGCTGTGGTACAGGTGTTTGGAGGCTGCAGAGGCTGCGGTCCTGGGGCTCTCTGAGCAGAGCCGAGTGGTGTGGATTAAAGGACTTGGACAGAATTGGTGAACGAGCTGATGGCTGGAAATGTGTGATTGCCAGAATGCTCTGCTAAGCCAGAAAGGGGTCAGGAGCTGGATCACCTAATGTCCACAGAGGATCCGATTGTGAACGAGAGGCAAACAGCCCAAGGATAAGTAAACAGAGAAAAATGAAGGGCAATCACATACATACTATATATTCCATATACCCCAAGCACGGTTCCATTCAGCAAGGGATCTATAGCTGCCCTCTCTCCCTGCCTTATACTTGGAGTGGGATTTAAGGGATCCTATATACTCCTGAAATAATTGCAGCTAGGTGTTTTATCTCTGGTAAATGAACATTAGCTTTCTTAAATAGCAAAATTATTGAACATTTCTAAGGAATCACTGTGCTACCTCTCCCTGCAGGAAGACCATACTTCCTAGCCCTTATTTCCCTTGGTTAAAGAACATTTAAGTGGAAATTGCAAGATATTTCTAAACAAAGGTTTTAAGAATTCTTGTGTGGTTCCTCCATGCCCTCTTCCCCCTTCCTTGAGGTAGAGAACAAAGAAATGTGGAAGATATATCATTCTTGATCCCAAAAGGACATGTAACTTGAGGGAAAAATAAACTTTATTTGGCAAATCACTGAGACTTTGTTTTATTTTTTATTTTTTTAAATATTTTATTCTACTTTACAGTACTGTATTGGTTTTGCCATACATTGACATGAATCAGCCACAGGTGTACACAGACTATCATTGACGTGGTTGCCTCTATAGGAGTTCAGACAATATTTGTATGATCTTTGATATTTCTTATAGAACTGTTTTAAAATCTTATTTACCCCAAGTATATGTCTCTTGAAAATAACCTCAATATCTTTTGTTTGATCCACCGTATAAACCTCATACCTCTAAAACAAAATATTTAAAAATACAACACAATGAATCAATGAATAAATAGTTAACATATGTTCACTGAAGTAACTATGAAGGATACAAACATGTCAAAGAAAGTGAAATTAAGATAAATATTTTCCTTTGGAGAAGTCTATTTTAATTATAAGTTGATTCATTTTTCCTGGTAGTAAATCAAAGGATTCTTCTCTTTTATAATGTGGCATCTGAAAGTCTAAGTCTAACTCTTTAAAAATATAAAACCTATTCTCAGCTCCCAGGCATAAAGCGCGCAAGAGGCTGGCTAAATTTGTCCATGTTGGCTGAATTTGCTGATCTCTGTTCTGTATCTTGGTTTCCTCGTGAAATCTATGCAGCCTCTTGGTCTGAGTGGAAGCTGGCTCTCACATGAGCACACATTTTTCTGGCTATGTTCTCTAGACACGACTGTTTCTTTTCCTTGAACTCAATACTATTGTTCCTGGAGGTGGGGGGATCTTCCTTTTTTTCTGATTACTGCCTCCAAACATTGTATACCACCACTCTCCCCTTTGAGACATTTCTTCTCAGGAACTTTGTAAGATTATACTACTCTCTACTCTTATTTGCCATAATCATGCATAGGTCCTTGAGACACTGTTTCTTCATCTTACCAATTTGCAATCCTTAAATCTATCGTATCAACTAATTCACCATTTCTCTCCCTGCAATAAAACTTCTGTCATAAATCTTGGTAATTTCAATGTGATAAATCCTTCCAGTAGTCTAACCGCCCAGGTCTTTGACCTTCCCATGTCTCACGAGTTTGCATTCCACCCTACCTTATTCACTCCAGCCATATCTTAGACTTTGACACTTCAACTTAAATTTCAGTTTCAAGCACTCTAATCTCAAGTCGCTGCCTGATTTATCATTCCATCCTCTCCCCCCATCCAGTCCCATTCTCTCTCTTTCTCTAATATTCTTACTTCAAAATTCCTTTCTTTCTGACTCACCACATTTTCACTGTGCACCACACCACACATGTCCTCACTGGTCTCCTTACCTAGCTTAGAAACTGTGCTCTGTCATGATTCCCTTGCCTACCCTCATTGATTCATCTCCCAAACTTACCTTGCACTCACAAAACCTGGAGCCTATAAAATCAAGTCTTCACCCATAATACAGCTCCCCATGCACCTGACTGAGACCTGAAGAAGCATATGGTCAATTTCCCACATCTCTCTATTTGTTCATAACTATTAATCTCAAGAGTGCTCTTTGTTCAGTTCAGTCGCTCAATTGTGTCCGACTCTGTGACCCCATGAACTACAGCACACCAGGCTTCCCTGTCCATCACCAACTCCTGGAGTGTACTCAGACTCATGTCCATCGAATTGGTGATGCCATCCAACCATCTCATCCTCTGTCGTCCCCTTCTACTCCTGCCTTCAGTCTTTCCCAGCATCAGAGTCTTTTCCAGTGAATCAGTTCTTTGCATCGGATGGCCAAAATTTTGGAGTTTCAGCTTTAGCATCAGTCCTTTCAATGAACACCCAGGACTGGTCTCCTTTAGGATTGACAGATTGGATCTCCTTACTGTCCAAGGGACACTCAAGAATCTTCTCCAACACCACAGTTCAAAAGCATCAATACTTCAGTGCTCAGCTTTCTTTATGGTCCAACTGTCACATCCATACGACTACAGGTAAACCCATAGCTTTGACTAGACAGACCTTTGTTGGCAAGTTAATGTCTCTGCGTTTTAATATGCTGTTTAGATTGGTCATAGCTTTTCTTCCAAGAAGCAAACATCTTTGAATTTCATGGTTGCAGTCACCATCTGCAGTGATTTTGGAGCCCACCAAAATAAAGTCTGTCATTGTTACTCACCTATTTGCCAAGAAGTGATGGGCCCAGATGCCATTATTTTAGTTTTCTGAATGTTGAGTTTTAAGCCAACTTTTTCACTCTCCTCTTTCACTTTCATCAAGGGACTCTTTAGTTCTTCTTCACTTTCTGCCGTAAGGGTGGTGCCATCTACACATCTGAGGTTATTGATATTTCTCCCAGCAATCTTGATTCCAGCTTGTCTTCATCCAGCCCAGCATTTCGCATGATGTACTCTGCATATAAGTTAAATAAGCAGGGTGACAATATACAGCCTTGACGTACTCCTTTTCCTGTTTGGAACCAGTCTGTTGTTCCATGTTCAGTTCTAACTGTTGCTTCCTGACCTGTATACAGATTTCTCAGGAGGCAGGTCAGGTGGTCTGTTATTCCCATCTCATTAAGAATTTTCCATGGTTTGTTGTGATCCACACAGTTAAAGGCTTTGGTGTAGTCAGTCAATAAAGCAGAAAAAATATTTTTCTGGAACTCTCTTGCTGTTTTGATAATCCAGTGGATGTTGGCAATTTGATCTCTGGTTCCTCTGCCTTTTTTAAATCCAGCTTTAACATCTGGAACAATTCTATGAATGTTCTATAAATGGTTCTATGAAGACCTACAAGGTCTTCTAGACCTTTTAGAACTAACACCTCAAAAGATATCCTTTTCATTGTAGGGGACTGTAATGCAAAAGTAGGAAGTCAAGAGACTGGAATCACAGGCAAATTTGGCCTTGGAGGACAAAATGAAGCAGGACAAAGGCTAACAGAGTTTTGCCAAGAGAAGGCACTAGTCATAGCAAACACACTCTTCCAACAACACAAGAGAAGCCTCTACACATGGACATCACCAGATGGTCAATACCAAAATCAGACTAATTATATTCTTTGTAGCCAAAGATGGAGAAGCTCTATATAGTCAGCAAAAACAAGACTGGGAGCTGACTATGGCTCAGGTCATGAACTCCTTATTGCAAAGTTCACACTTAAATTAGAGAAAGTAGGGAAAACCACTAGACTATTCAGGTATGACCTAAATCAAATCCCTTATGATTTTATAGTGGAAGTAACAAACAGATTCAAGGGATTGGATCTGACAGAGTGCCTGAAGAACTATGAACAGAGGTTTGTGACATTGTATAGGAGACAGTGATCAAGACCATTCCCAAGAAAAAGAAATGCAAAAATGGCAAAATGGTTGTCTGAGGAGGCCTTACAAATATCTGAGAAAAGAAGAGAAGTTACAGGAAAAAGAGGAAAGGAAAGATATACCTGTTGAGTGCAGAGTTCCAAAGAATAACAAAGAAAGATAAGAAAGCCTTCCTTAGTGATCAATGCAAAGAAACAGAGCAAAACAACAGAATGGGAAGGACTAGGGATCTCTACAAGAAAATTAAAGAACCAAGGGAACATTTCATGCAAAGATGGGCACAATATAAGAAAGAAATGATACGGACCTAACAGGAGCCGAAGATAATAAGAGGTGGCAAGAATACACAGGAGAACTATACAAAAAAGATCATGATCCAGATCACCACGATGGTGTGATCACTTACCTAGAGCCAGACATTCTGGAATGCAAAGTCAAGTGGGCCTTAGGAATCATCACTAAGAACAAAGCTAGTGGAGGTGATGGGATTCCAGTTGAGCTACTTCAAATCCAGAAAGACGATGCTGTGAAAGTTCTGAGTTCAATATGCCAGCAAATTTGGAAACCTCAGCAGTGGCCCCAGGACTGGAACAGGTCAGTTTTCATTCCAGTCCCAAAGAAAGGTAACGTGAAAGTGCTCTTTGTGCTGCTTTACAAGTCTTCCTTCCTTCCTTAGGTGCTTTCCTCCTCGCCTACAGGATGATTTATCATCTTTTTATCTCCTCTCTGACCTCTCCCACTTGCCCTTCTGATCTCCTTTTCTTCTTATTTTATGGAGAGAAAAAAAAAAAAAAGAATGGAAACAATCAACAGCAACTTTCGCGTGCTTTTGCACAAACCTACCTTCATGCATCTGCCCCTGTGCATTCTGCCATCCACTGTATTGTCCTTGCTCCATGGAAGGCTAGTAGCTTCTTTGTGCATTTTCCCCCTTCCTGTTTTAAGGATATTGCTTCTGTGGCTGCTCTCCCCATCCTGAATCAAATGATCCCTCTCTACAGGAGCATTCCCAATATGATTCAAATATGCTACAACAGTACATATCATAAAAGATCTTCCTTTGATCCCAATATACTTCCAAACACCTCAGCAGTTCTGTGCTAACTTTCCTAGAAAATCTCCTGAAAGATTATGTCTAATCTCTCTCTACTGCCTTTCCTATTCTCTCTTAAATACACTTTATTCTGGTTTCACCCCTATCACCTCAGGAACAGCTTTTGTCACATCACCAAAGAGCTCCAGGCTGCAAAATTCAACGATCACTTTTAAGTCCTTATTGCACTTACTTCAAAGCAGGTTTTGACACAGCTGATGACTCCCTCTTTCTTGAAACACACTTGACTTCCGGCCTGCCACTCTCTTTTGGTAATCCTTCTGCCTCACTAGATGCTTCTTTTTGGCTTGTTACTCTTCATCTTCTTCACGTCTCGACACTGGAGTGCGCCAGGGCTTACTCTATGGACCTTTCCTATTATCTCTATGTACTCAGTATTTGGTGAACTCATTCAGCACCTTAGCTTTAAATGTCATTTGTTCACAATTGCTAGAATCTTCTTCCTGGAATTTCAGACTCCAATATCTCACTACTTATTCAATATATCCAACTGGGTGTCTAACATGAGTCTCACATCTAACAGTCCAAATTACATATTGCTCCCCAAATTTCACTGACAAGAGCGTTCCTTTTGCAGAAATTTTTATCTCAGTAAGTCAGAATTCTGTTCATCTAGTTGCCTGGATCAAAAAAATTTGAGCCTTTTGACATCTTTAGTTTTTTTTCACATCCCATATCTAGCAATTCTATTGATGCTACCTTTAAGTTTTGTTTGGAATCTGACCACTTCTCACTTGCTCCACTTTGGAGGTATCATCATTTCCCAGCTGGATGCTTTTAGTTGCTTAAGTGGTTTCCTTGTTTCTATTTTCATTCTTTATAGACTATTTAATAAATAGTCTATATTTAGGATTTAAGAAATATCCTATTAAATGCAAGCAAGTCATTGGTGATGTCCCCATTACCCCACAAACCCAGTTGATTTTACATTTCTATATTTCTTTGAGAATTTCTGCTTTTTCTGTTTCAATCACTGTTGTGCTAGAAATCATTGGCCCTTTGCATTTTTTTTTCACATTTAGTATCTTTGCATTTTTCTCTGTAACTTGGGTATATCAAGTTTGATTTCATTTTCTTGTCTTTCAATTGAAAATGCTAATTTTAGAGACCATATTTTATCCACCCCAACAAGCTTTCCCTATAATTGTATAGTGTATTTTGTATAGCATCCTATTCCTTTTCTTTTTGTGAGTGTAACATTTTCTTGAACATTCATGAGTGTGTTAATTATAATTCTTTAAAAGTTCTCTCATATTCTTGAGATACATGTTCATTTTAAGATTTTTTTCTGTTAATTTGCTTAGATCTCTTTTATTTTATTTTTCTTATTTGTCTGAAAACCCTTGGTTGTCTCTTTATATTAAAAAAAAAAGTATTGGTCAGTTAGCATGCATTTCTTCTGCTAACTGGTAAACAATTCAGTGTGTGGCTATAGATTATTGACTGGAAGGCTTAGTTTTAAGATCAGTGGACAGAGAGCAGCTATCCGGTCTCAGGTGTCTCAAAAAAAAAAAAAAAAAAGAAAGAAAGAAAGAAAGAAAGAAAGAAAGAAAGAAGGCTTTATTCTTGGCAGTAACTTTGACACTAGAAAACTTGACTCACCCAAGAGGTCCATTCAAACTTGTCAGAGAGGTATCCCCAGCGAATTTCATATAGAGGAGATCGACTCTGAACTTTCAAAGTGTGCCAGTTGGAGGTACAGATTGGTTACCTGTTCCATATACAGATCTTCATTTAACTTCCCTGTTTTCATCCTCCTCATCGTTCCTTACATAACTTCCAGGCGTCCCAGTGGTAGATAGCTTCCATCTCCCTTTCATTATAGTCCTTCACAGCAGGTCTTGGGCTCAAATCTTCTAAAATTGTTTCAGTCATCCATTAGCTTTTATAACTCTTTGATTTTCAGAAATGAATATTTCTTCTCCATTGGCAACTCACTTTTCCCACTTTAAATGATGAGATTTTTATTTATTTATTTATTTTTGCTGTTCTAAATGTAAAATGACTGGCTAGATTTGTGACATGGGAAGGATAGCTCTATCTATTCATATGTTGCAAACCTTGTCACTATTATAACTACTGAGACCATCATATTTTTCTTTGTAGTTTTCCATTTTGGTGAACATGACTTGGTTTCCTTTTATCTCTACCAGTTACAAGAACAATGTCCTTTGTGTCTAATGGAATGAAGAAAATAGTATTAACTATACTCAATATTGAGCATCCTAGGTGGCATCAGTGGTAAAGAACCCCCCTGCCAATTCAGGAGAGGTAAGAGACTTGTGTTCAATCCCTGGGTCAGAAAAATCCCCTGGAGGAAGGCATGGCAAATCACTCCAGTATTCTTGCCTGGAGAATCCCATGGACAGAAGAGTCTGGTAGGCTATAGTCTATAGGGTTGCAAAGAGTCAGACACAACTGAAGTGACTTAGCACACATGTGTAGTCAATATTAAAATCCATATGAAGGTGAAATTGGGTGGGCAGGATTTCAGTTCATCAGTGTTTGGTAAAATATATTCTTTTTCTATGGAACATAGTGTAATGTGTTAAGTAAATAAAAAGTCTTGTTTTCCTTTAGAGGCATCATGATGATTACTTAGTATGGGGCATTTTCATTACTAACACATGTTTGTTGCTTTTTGATTTGTTAAGTATATATGATTCAGCATCATTTTCTCTAATACAAGATGACGAGGAAACCCTCAAACCACAATGGTTTCTGTTGGGATATCCTCTCAAAGTATTTGCATTTGTTCACCAAGTGTGAGAGAAAAAAAGAGGAGAGAGAGAAAAAAAGTAAAAGAGATTTTCCTCATAATAAAGTGTAAATAACTCATGATTTTTCTAAACAATAACTGAAGAAATTCATTTCTTCAACTTTTCCATTGAAAAGTTTATGGAAAATTTCCTCATTTATCTACTTTTTCCATTTTCTACCTTTAAAACTAACAGCATATTTTAATAGTTCCTTTGGATAAATTACATTTAGTTTTTTCACTACCAATTTGAATTTACAGCATATGTTTACTCTAATTACAGTTTGCTTCTCTAAACATCAATAATCAGCATATTCTCTAGAAAGGTAGATTAAAAAAATCTGAATATTTGGAATATAGGTTAGGTTATAATTTTCTCACATTCTCCTAATATTACCTGGGTGATGAAACATTTAAATTACTGTAACTTGAAGTTACCTTAATGTTAGATAGCATCACTGACTCAATGGACATAAATTTGAGCAAACTCTGAGCAGTAGTGAACGACTGGGAAGTCTGGTGTGCTTTAGTCTGTAAGGTCACAGAGTTGGACATGACTTAGGGACTGGACAAGAGCAACAGACGTTCACCTCATTCCATCTGAGTTACTTCTCAGACCCTGAGTGTTCCTTGCCAGAAGGTTAGTTCTCTGGTTCCATGGAGTTCTCCCTGAGCTACTTTCTGTCTCATGAGGACAGAGATGGCCAGACATGTGTGCGAGCCTTGAGAGCTGCAATGCTTTTGCCCTTTTGCTCTCCCAAATGTTTCTGGTTAAGTTGAAATGATGTTAAAACTCTAGTTTGTGTCTTCAATACCTTGGCTTTATGTGAGTCTATTTTAAACATTGATACAACAAAGATTCTTTTGAGCTTCATTTTATATTACATCACATAATATTTGGTACATATTAGGCCTTTGACTGTGTGGATCACAATAAACTGTGGAAAATTCTGAAAGAGATGAGAATACCAGACCACCTGACCTGCCTCTTGAGGAATCTGTATGCAGGTCAGGAAGCAACAGTTAGAACTGGACATGGAACTACAGACTGGTTCCAAACAGCAAAAGGAGTACGTCAAGGCTGTATATTATCACCCTGCTTATTTAACTTCTATGCAGAGTACATCATGCGAAATGCTGGACTGGAAGAAACACAAGCTGGAATCAAGATTGCTGGGAGAAATATCAATAACCTCAGACATGCAGATGACACCACCCTTATGGCAGAAAGTGAAGAGGAGCTAAAGTGCCTCTTGATGAAAGTGAAAGAGGAGAGTGAAACAGTTGGCTTAAAGCTCAACGTTCAGAAAACGAAGATCATGGCATCCGGTCCCATCACTTTATGGGAAATAGATGGGGAAACAGTGGAAACAGTGTCAGACTTTATTTTGGTGGGCTCCAAAATCACTGCAGATGGTGACTGCAGTCATGAAATTAGAAGACGCTTACTCCTTGGAAGAAAAGTTATGAACAACCTAGATAGTATATTCAAAGAGACATGACTTTGCCGACTAAGGTCCGTCTAGTCAAGGCTATGGTTTTTCCTGTGGTCATGTATGGATGTGAGAGTTGGACTGTGAAGAAGGCAGAGCACCGAAGAATTGATGCTTTTGAACTGTGGTGTTGGAGAAGACTCTTGAGAGTCCCTTGGACTGCAAGGAGATCCAACCAGTCCATTCTGAAGGAGATCAGCCCTGGGATTTCCTTGGAAGGAATGATGCTAAAGCTGA
>SJYC01020079.1:0-22528 GCA_006408675.1 Madoqua kirkii | reverse complement strand
GAAGGCAGAGCACCGAAGAATTGATGCTTTTGAACTGTGGTGTTGGAGAAGACTCTTGAGAGTCCCTTGGACTGCAAGGAGATCCAACCAGTCCATTCTGAAGGAGATCAGCCCTGGGATTTCCTTGGAAGGAATGATGCTAAAGCTGAAACTCCAGCACTTTGGCCACCTCATGCGAAGATTTGACTCATTGGAAAAGACTCTGATACTGGGAGGGGTTGGGGGCAGGAGGAGAAGGGGACGACCGAGGATGAGATGGCTGGATGGCATCACTGACTCGATGGACCTGAGTCTGAGTAACTCCGGGAGTTGGTGATGGACAGGGAGGCCTGGCGTGCTGCGATTCATGGGGTCACAAAGAGTCGGACACGACTGAGCGACTAAACTGAACTGAGAGCTTCATGAGAAAACGCTTACACTGTATGCAGTGTTGTGACGTATATTCTTCTGTTGTCACTTTTCTGTTTTCATATTTTAATGCAGCCTATTTGGAGGGAGAGCAAAAATATGGTTACCTGCTTTGTGAAGAAAAAAGCTTTGTTCTGAAATTATGTTCTACATTTGGGAAATTCAAATGCCAGATGCTCTTTTTCTTTTGTTTATAAAAGGATGATGCAAGTAGGTGGTAGTTTTAATTTATGTTTATTTTAATGCCATTTTAAGACATGATTTAAGATGGTGACTGTATACTGTGCTCAGTTGCTCAGTCATGCCTGACTCTTTGCAGCCCCATGGACTGTAGCCCACCAGGCTCCTCTCTCCATGAAATTTCCCAGGCAAGAATCCTAGAGTGGGTAGCCCTTCCCTCCTCCAGGGGATCTTCTTGATCCAGGGATTGAACCCCCCCCCTCCCCCCCGCCTTTGGTATTTCCTGCACTGGCAGGGGATTCTTTACCACTAGTCCCACCTGGGAAGCCCCCAACTCTATATTAGATGATCTATTTCTTTCCCTTTGTCATTTACAAACCTGGCACAGTATATCTGTTCTGGTAGCCAAACTCCAAGTGACTTGTCCAGTGTTCTGAATCTTCTTTCCTTCCCTTAAGTTTTCTCCCAGTTCCAAAAAAGCAGACATGAAGCACTCCCCTGTATTTCTTCAACATCTGTTTGTGGAAATACTCAGGAGATGTGTATAAGAGACAGAGTCCCACCTGGGAAGCCCCCAACTCTATATTAGATGATCTATTTCTTTCCCTTTGTCATTTACAAACCTGGCACAGTATATCTGTTCTGGTAGCCAAACTCCAAGTGACTTGTCCAGTGTTCTGAATCTTCTTTCCTTCCCTTAAGTTTTCTCCCAGTTCCAAAAAAGCAGACATGAAGCACTCCCCTGTATTTCTTCAACATCTGTTTGGAGCCTAAGATCTATGAGACATACCTGATGGCATTTAGTCATTCTAATTTCAGGTGGCTGGAAGATCTGGGAAGCGCTCTGTACGGCAGGATTGCGTCACAAGTTTTATATACAGATATAATCTCCCAGTTCCACTCATTCTTCTTGCTGTCTTTCCTATGTTGTCTTCTTACCCTTTTCTTTGAAGAGCCCCTAAATGTCAGAAAAGCAATTCTCACTTTTTTGTAGTTAGATTCCCATCCCAGGTTTGATTTCTTTTCTACTTTGAGTTACTCTTGGATTTCTAGGAGTCAAATTGTATCACTGTGAATGTAAAACAATTACAGCTAAAGTTTTCATTTTGAACAGTTCTATTAATACAAAAAGTAATTTTTTTACATTCAATGTTATCAAAATGTGGTGGTGCTACAGGTTACAAAAATCTACTCATCTTCACATTCAGGGGACAAGTTTTAGACCACGTTGGGTCATTACCTATGACTTGGAACCAGAGTTCAAAGTCTCATTTGAGTAAATGAGGTCTTTGCATATAAGATTCTGGGCTTGAACTGTGTCCTCTGCTTTCTTATCAGCCCAAATTCTTAAGTAGCTGAACTGCGGCATTTTACACCAATGGTGAAAGCTTCTGGGTGGTTGGTTAAAAAAGACATAAGCAAAGCTCCCTGCAGTAACTGGTCTGGAGGTCACAGAGGCATGGGAGACTGAGACTAAGGTCTGTACAAATGAAACATAGCCATAAAACGATTGTGAAACAGAGAAAGTATGTTCATCTGTTGATGTCAGAAATCCAGTAACATCAAGTGACTGAAGCGCACACCCTGCCTGCAGACCCCAGAGGCAAGGAGTAAATCCGTTCTTTCAGTTAGGGTGCCTGCATCCCTGGCTCCTACCATTGTCTGCTCAGCGATCTTTGGCAGTTCTCACCTTGGAAATCGAGGAAGGTTTGTATTAGGTGTGTCTAGCTAGTTTTCCACAAAGTAAGCACAAAAGAAGTTATTAATTTATATATGTTGTTTATCCACTTGATTTTTCTATTTAGCATTAATTTTACGATAGATGGGCTTCCCTGGAGGCTCAGATGGTAAATAATCTGTCTGCAATGCAGGATACCTGGGTTTGATCCCTCAGTCAGGAAGATCCCCTGGAGAAGGAAATGGCAACCCATTCCAGTATTCTAGCCTGGGAAATCCCATGGACAGAGGAGCCTGGCAGACTATAGCCCATGGGGGTCGCAGAGAGCCCGACCGGACTTTCACTCATACAATAGATGAATTAAAATATAGTTCCCTCTGGGGGAGGCCAACAATTACTACCCAAAATAAATGGTCACTTGTTAAGAGCTTCTTTTTTGAACTTTAATAAATATATCTTTTATATTTTTTCATAGCAATGATATATTTCCAGAGTCAATAATGCCAAGTGAGACCAGTATTAGGTTTGCATGTGTGACGTTACTTTATTTATCATTTCTCTCCTTTAAAGAAGACCTGTTGTATTAAGTAGCCGATTTTAAAAGGCATGGCTTTATTTTTTTTTAAAGCACAGAAGCATCAGCGACTCACCATGATGCCTTAGATATTAGCAATAGAAGTAGCACCTAGTTCTTTGCAATCATCTTTGTCTTTTAAGTGAGATACATTCACAGATATGAGCGAGGGATTTTGGCCTGTGTGAGACCAAATGTTTAATGTTTTCAGAGAGTTAAAATATAAATGCCATTTGGTATCTGACATGTTTATTTAAAAAATGCACCAGATTTTAACATATGAGTTCCTGGACTAGATAATGTCTAATAATGTTTCCAGGCCTTCAATTTTATGTGTTTCTGTGGCATTACTAATATGGATTTTTATGTATCTCTGATGTAAAATTATCTTGTTAAGACTATGACTGTTTTAAAAAGTATGTGATTGCCCCCAGAGAGGTTATATCAGTTTTTTAATAAACTGCCCAGCAATCAAAATTTACATTCTGTTGGTAAATTTGCCAGGAAGGCCATTTCACTTGTTTATATTATGTCATAATCCCTGTTTTTCCTCAGTCACAGTTTATTACAAAATATAACTTAAACTCATTTGTATGTGATGCTAGAACCAGTGGATAGTTCTCTGCAGGGCTGATACTTCTAACCTCTCTGCCAGACTTTGGAAATCAATGTTCATTTCACACAGCACCCCCCTCCCCAATACTGCTCAACAAATATCAATGCCAAGAGAGGTGACCCCTTTTAATTCCTTAATATAGGCCACAGTTCTCTTTGATTTATAGAAGATGGGTAGTCTATTTATAAAATATGTATCTGCAAGATGCAGTTTATGAGAAACTTGGCTTTGGGGACACATTAATTCTAACTGCAGATGCAACTTTCATGTTTTATAATATAACCCTGACAGCTGTAATTTCAGATTAAAGATTTTTCATTCACATTCCCATCCTGATTGCTCTGCACGGTCCTTATATTACCTTATTGTCAATAGCAAGTGTTCACTCTATTGGGAGTCATTTAATAACCAGCTGCCATTTAAAGTGTGGACAGAACATTTGTCTCAGCCAGGCCATCTTGAATAGAGTTCCTCAGCATACGGAGCTGGGACCTCTTCAAGAAAAACAACAGCTGGCCTTCACTATTGTCCTGACTTTTCCTTTTTTGTGGTGGCTAGTTAAAATAAACATGGACACTCTTGGTGAATTTCTGAATGCATTTGTGAGTTTGTTATTTTAGTAACCAATCATCCTTTCCATCAGTCTCTCATCCCCAATCCCTTATCCTGCCGTGACCCCCATCGACTTTATGGGTCAGGTTTTCATTCTTTCTTGAGTTCTTTAAACGTATATTCCTCTAAAAATCACTTATATTGGTTACTAAGAATCAATCAGCCAAGGCTGTAGGTGAAGTGGATATCATAAGACATTTGGTTTTTGGGTGGCTAATATATCTGCTTTTATGGATTATGCTTGTAAATTATGATATTATAATTAAAATAATATTAATTATAAAATAAGACAATCTCTCAGAAACATAATTATAAATCTCAACTTGAGATCCATGGTTGCTATATGAAAATGCATTCATGATTGGTAATGTTTTTATTTAGTGTCTACCTTTAAATTTCCTTAACTTGACAGCTGGGGATTAGCTTCTACAGCAGGCAGTGGTAAAGGGAAATAAAAATGAAAAGTAAAGGAAAGCTTTAAAAAATGGACTCTTTCATGGCTAATTAAACCAGAATACAAATCAATCATTGGAAATAAGTGATGAATCTTTTATGCTTGTAAGCTTACTGTACCCTGTAGTGTTTGCTATATACTGAAATTACAATTCCCATCAGCTTATAGGGTAATCGTTTACCTTAAGCTTTACCTTTATCTATCATATTGATCTGAGACTCAGGGAAAGAATGGAAGGTCTAAGTAAGTGTAAGGAGTAAAAATGTCTCCACTAAGAAACATCAGAACCTCTGCCTTGTAGACTAGACTCTCATTACATTTGAACTCAGTACCTCCATCCTAAGTCCTCAGGCAAATTTAATAATAGTAAATAGAAGAGGAGATGGTGGCCCTTGCCGAAGCTACAAAGCAGACGGAGTGACTGTTTCTCTCTAGTGAGTTATGCCATGTTTACCTGCTCCCTTGCTTAATGCTGACTGAATGTAGGTGTTAAATTGTATTTTCAACAGTTATCGGGAAATGGTTGCAATGTTTGTTTCATACTACAATGTTAAATGTTAAATTAAGGTTGACGTCCTCTTTTTTTTCTGATTATTTTCTAATATTCAAGCTCTCAGCCACTTCTATGTGTAACTTATTTTCTGGGTAGACTGTAATATCACATTTTTTCCTTGAGTATCAGGCCAACTTCACATAATAACAGGGTTTTCCTTTCTGCAAATGTCACATGCATATCATGGAGGATCATTTAGCCCTCTAAATTGGTCTTGATTTTTGCACTGAGAAAAATTTGATAGCATACATTTCTAATATGAAAATATGTTAAATTTAGAAATATTTCTCTCTGTATATATAAATGTCTAGAAATTTTGCAAAACTAAATCCCATGTACTCTTTCATAGACCCCAGGGTAAGATGTAAGGAAGTGACTGACTAAAAGCAAATGAATGGCAATCAAACCCAAAATATGATTATACCCATTTAGTAATAGAAAACTGCTGACCTAAATTTTCCCTCTCGCCAATGTGCGATTCACAGCCTGGCTCCTACAAGATAATATGACTTCCCTAGAGCCATACATAACTAGGGCCGTAACTAAGCTGTTGCACTCTCAGCCTTAGGAAATACTCAGGTCTCTGATCCGGCTTGGTCACCTTGCCCCCAGGGCTGCCAGGCCATCTCTTGGCTGTATTCATGCCCTTCTTGCGTTAGCCACTCCCAGAGTGAAAGAGCATCATCCCGAACTTGGCCCAGCTCTCCTCTGTGTCATTATCCGCGGGCAGTAATAAAGAATGAGGCCAGCTGCAGCCACTAGAAGAGCCTGCGGCCTGAAACATCTGCATTTCAAATACAGCTCTAGAAGAACAATAAATCGAGATGTCTCTGCCTTAAATTGGAAAAGAGGTCCCATGACTAATCACGCCGGTAAGAGCACTAGTCTTAGAGTTTAGGAAGAAAATGAAGGCATCTTCATTTTTCGCCTCTGCACTTTGGTACTGTCCTGCGGATGGTTAAATACAATTGAGAAAACAGTTGTTTTAAGGCCACAGATAGTTACCTCCAGATTTTCGCCTTGTTTTAAAAAGAAAAAAAATGAGATGAGTCATTATTTAAAAATATAAAGCAGACAGAGTGCAGCAGCAGAAAAATCCTATAAAAAGACAGGCTTAGAACATCTAAATGGAAGAAGAAATTCAGAAGGCCCAGGCCTCCGGGTGCTGGCTGTCTAGCTATTTACTATAAACAAAGTATGGAGACGTGGGGAAGCTAATGGGGTTGTTGGTTGGGTTTACGCATCCCCACAGGATCTGGTTTCTGATAATCCAAGACTACTCCTGTGTATTGATGAGAGTAGGCTGCTGGTGAACTAGTAATGCCCACTTAGAGGTAGGGGAGAGGGTCTTGTAAGCGCTTCATGACTAGGTTGAGTTGAAAGACTGTTTATTTAGAATTCCTCCCAAGTCCTCCAGGACCATAGCAAAGGCTGCAGAAGTCAAATTCCCCAAAGCCCTGTGTATCTTTGTAGAAGCATCTGGTTGGTGAAAGACTGAAGGAGAAATCTACAACATTCTTTAAAGGAGCCCAGGGCATTTTTACTTAAATTTGTCGTTTTCTTTAACAAAATGACTTCTGATGCAACATCATTTAAATATAAGCTCTTTGTTGAACATGGATAAGTGCAATTCTTCACATTTGCTCTAAAAGCAAAATTTTCAGAAAAAAAATACAAAGTAACCCTTGTTTTAATGACACTTCAATACTTAAATATTCTTTGCTTTTAGGGACCTTCTAGTTCAGATTTTATTCTTCCTGTAGTTTAAGATATAATTGATATAAAATAGTGCATTAGTTTAAGGTATACAACATAACAAATTGATACATGCATATTCTGCAAAATGATCACATCAGTAAGTTTAGTTAACATCCATCAATCACCTCATGAAGTTATAATACTTTTTCTTCTGATAAGAACTCTTAAGATCTATTCTTAGCAACTTTTAAATATATAATACAGTATTGTTAGCTACATCCCAGTAACTTATTTTTCTTATAACCAAAAGTCTGTATACCTTCACTCATTTCCTCCACCCCCTCCTCCCCATCTCTGGCAACCACCCATCTGTTCTCTGTTCTATGAGTTTAGTTTAGATTTCACATATAAAGCCCTTAAAGTTTCAGATTTAAGCAGATACCAGAACTATTTTGACAAGCTCTTCCCCATTAAGTAGAGGTTGCTTAGGTATAAGTAAGCACTCATGAAAAATTTTATTCCCCTGATTTCAAATCCAGTGTTCTAATCTAATCATGGGGTTGTTCTGGATAAGAAACAGAGCTCTAGATGCTTAACCCAGTGATTCCCACTTTTTGTGATCTGACAACCAGATTATGTGATTTTGAAATTAGGACCATGAAGAAAGTGTGTGCCCTAATGACACTGTGTAAACTCGGTGATGCTTCAGTTAAACCGTAGTAACTGATAATATTTAGTAGCTAATTTGACCTTGTCAGAATCATTTCTTTTCCATCTCCCGCTGACTTAACCATCATTCTGCGTCTCCACCAAAAGAAATAAGACACTGGTTTTCCATATATTAAATTAGGCTTTACTGAAGATCATATTTTGACTAAAATGCAAAATTTGAAAACACATGGATTTGTTACAAGGTCAGTACCTTTAATTCACATATTTTCAGCTGGCTGTTCTTGCAGAACAGTATCCCACTTTCCTTATCATTTTGTTATTGAATTTTTATCATTCATGATTAAGATTTTTAGTGAAGTTTACCATATTATTTCTATTCCAGAATATCTGTTTTCTGAAGTATTATTGGCCATGAGATAATCTATAAGCAGAGTGAAAACAAACTTGCTCTCTGTCTGTTTCTAATTTTTGTTAGATATTTTATGACGATCAAATGCATATATCAGCATCTCTTCTTGTTTAGTTTTTCAGCATTAATAGAAGTAGACAAAGGCAAGCCAGTCATTCAAAATACAAACTATTTACTGACAGTATAAAAATACAAAAATCTTATATCTATTAATCTATCAATTGTTTATTGAGTACCTACCATATATCTAATATAGTGAAATATATTTGTATATATTATAGAAAACCAGAACATTCTCAGTTTCTCCTAGGAAATTATTATCACATGAGGCAGACTTGAAACCAGATAATTAGTTGGATAATACAGAAAACACATATTCGTGTATTGGGGCATGTAGTAGAGATGATTTGCAAGATGGGAATTTGAAGATGAGTTTGGACTAAAAGGGAGAAGTAGTTTGGAAGAAATAGAACTTGAAATGAACCTTTAAAGAAAGCTTAAATTGGATAGAGAAAAGGCAGAGGAAAAGTAGAAATTCACACATAGTATGTGTTCAGAAACCAGCAAGGAAATTAGCCTGAAAAAGGGAGCTAGTTTTAAAGAAAAGCATTTGGATGGTTAGAAGGACTGAAATCCAGGAACAGAATTTTGATTCCAGGGAGGTAAATAAGAGGGAGCCATTGGTGGCTTTGAGGCAGAGAAGGAAAATTCCATAAAATCCACAAAATAATTGGATAAGGGAAAATCTAAGGCCGGTGAATAGGAGGGCTTAAGCAAGGATGGGCAACGGAGATTGAGAGAAAATAACCGATATTATTCGTCTACTTAAATATGAGTCTTAGTTATGCTTTCAAACGTTTCTTTTAAAGAATTGTAATTTGTTATTATTTGCTTTTCTGTAGCTTTTTTCCCCCTGTGGAGATTTTCTAATAGTATTTAAAGACTACATTAATATTTTTCTTTAAAAATTTTTACATGTATAAGAATGATGTACATACACTGAAGAGCTTTTTCAAAATATTAAATCAGCAAAAAAGTAAATGAAAAAATCATATAAAATTCTATTTTTTTGTAAATCGTACCATTAATGTTACAGCACACAATTTTTTAGTTACCTCTATATTTATATCTATTAATCTATCAATTGTTTATTGAGTACCTACCATATATCTAATATAGTGAAATATATTTGTATATATTATAGAAAACCAGAACATTCTCAGTTTCTCCTAGGAAATTATTATCACATGAGGCAGACTTGAAACCAGATAATTAGTTGGATAATACAGAAAACACATATTCGTGTATTGGGGCATGTAGTAGAGATGATTTGCAAGATGGGAATTTGAAGATGAGTTTGGACTAAAAGGGAGAAGTAGTTTGGAAGAAATAGAACTTGAAATGAACCTTTAAAGAAAGCTTGAAATTGGATAGAGAAAAGGCAGAGGAAAAGTAGAAATTCACACATAGTATGTGTTCAGAAACCAGCAAGGAAATTAGCCTGAAAAAGGGAGCTAGTTTTAAAGAAAAGCATTTGGATGGTTAGAAGGACTGAAATCCAGGAACAGAATTTTGATTCCAGGGAGGTAAATAAGAGGGAGCCATTGGTGGCTTTGAGGCAGAGAAGGAAAATTCCATAAAATCCACAAAATAATTGGATAAGGGAAAATCTAAGGCCGGTGAATAGGAGGGCTTAAGCAAGGATGGGCAACGGAGATTGAGAGAAAATAACCGATATTATTCGTCTACTTAAATATGAGTCTTAGTTATGCTTTCAAACGTTTCTTTTAAAGAATTGTAATTTGTTATTATTTGCTTTTCTGTAGCTTTTTTCCCCCTGTGGAGATTTTCTAATAGTATTTAAAGACTACATTAATATTTTTCTTTAAAAATTTTTACATGTATAAGAATGATGTACATACACTGAAGAGCTTTTTCAAAATATTAAATCAGCAAAAAAGTAAATGAAAAAATCATATAAAATTCTATTTTTTTGTAAATCGTACCATTAATGTTACAGCACACAATTTTTTAGTTACCTCTATACTCACATTTTTGTTGTTGCTAAAGTAGCATTATACAATGCCCTTGTTACTTAACTCATAAAGAAAGCTGAGCACTGAAGAATTGATGTCTTTGAACTGTGGTGTTGGAGAAGACTCTTGAGAGTCCCTTGGACTGCAAGGAGATCCAACCAGTCAATCCTAAAGGAGACCAGTCCTGAATATTCATTGGAAGGACTGATGCTGAAGCTGAAACTCCAATACTTTGACCACCTATGCTGAAGAGCCAGCTCTTTAGAAAAGACCCTGATGCTGGTGAATATTAAAGGCAGGAGGAGAAAGGGACGACAGAGGACGAGATGATTGGATGGCATAACTGACTCCATGGAAATGAGTTTGAGCAAGCTCCGGGAGATGGTGAAGGACAGTTAAGCCTGGTGTGCTGCAGTCCATGGTGTCGCAAAGAGTCAAACACGACGGAGGTACTGAATTGATAATACTGAACATTTTTTTCCCCATGACATTTAAATAGCTTTTTAAAACACACCAGGAATTTAGTTAACAGGTGAACAGAGTTCTCGGCTTCACGGATATTTTTCATCTTGTGACAAAAACTGCTCCTTTTCCGCCCACGTTTGGCTGTTGTGCGCCTGCGTGCTCTGCCATTCGGTGGGCTGCAGCCCGGGAGGGTTCTCTGTTCGTGCGCTTCCCCAGGCAAGAATACTGGAGAGGGTTGCTATTTCCTCCTCTAGGGGATCTTCCCAATGCAAGGATGAAACCCAAGTCTCCTCTCTTGCATTGGCAGGCAGATTCTTTACCGCTGCACCGCCTGCGAAGGCTGGCCCACTCAAGTTTATCTTTTTCTTACTTTATAACATAAAGTTAATTGTTACTACTGGTTATTGGTCATGTGCTAGGCAGGTTCAAAATATTTTATGGGCATTATCTCCTTTATACATTATGCCATGGAACTTTTCTTTGAAGAATGCTTTACCATTCTCATAATCATTATTAGCAATTAGAGTATGAAAATCGAGTTGTGGAATAGATAGTACTGAAACTTTATTTTAATGTGGATATTCACTTGTGTCTATTTAGCCTCTCTATATCTGGTTACAATAGTTATGATAATTTCTTCTGAAGTCATAAGGGCATTTAAGACTTTACTATGAGCTTTTTGTAATGATAATGATAGAATGTCTAGTGTATGACCATAGTTTTTATCTTGGCAATGAAGAATGTGAAGTATGTGATTCCTTTGCAAACACAAATGGATAGCATAATGCAAATTATGTAATGCACTTGGTTCTTGGAAGCGAGGTTTTACAGAGGTTTAAATAAATGCCTTTGTGTCTGAGCAATGGGGAGATAAACTATCTACCTCTGCCTCCTCTCCGCTGAGTTCGTTTCCCATGCAAGTTTCCTTCTCCCCCATAGAAAATGTGGCTGTGAAAGAGTGCATGCAAATGTCCACAGGTGTTGAGCCTGTAGCCTAGTGTCAGGTGAGCAACACAGGAGCTGAGCAAACTATCTATGTATCTGCAAACAATTGCCCATGGTTTCTGAAACTGGGCCAGCAGGCTTGGGGTTTTTAAATCCCCAGCTTATATGCTGCTCTTAACTCGTTCCAGATTTGGTTTTTCAGCTGCACTCCCAATTTCTAAAGGTATAGACGTTAGTAAGGCCACCGTTTCCCTGTAGAATGTCATGTAACCCAGCCCCTGAATAACGTCATGTAAAACCGCTGTAGAAGAACATTTTAGTATGTGCTTTAAGCTTTAACTATTAGGGGAAAGACTGAAAAAGAATGCTTGCATCTTCTGCAAAAAAATTTTTAGGACACTATTCATTCTGTAGTTCAACTCCCCCTGAGCAAAGATTTACATGATAAATTTCTGTTAGAACTTAGGAGCTGCAGAAAAACAACCTTTGCCTTTAAAAAAAAAACCAAAGTAACAGCTATGTTTCATTTTATTGGCCAATAGGAAATAGATAATTCATTTTCTTCAGTCCTTTGACCTCATCTAACAATAAGCTCAGTGTATTGTAGACAGGTTATATATGATATATGCTTTTTAAAAATTCATTTTAATCCTTTGCTTCAAGTAATACAAAATGGTTTAAGTAATACAAAATGAGGCAGTCATATAATTGGATAACACGTCCATTAGGAAAAATGGTTGCAACATCCTATTATGGGAACTGCAGTACTCATATTTGTATCTAAGAGCTTACTCAGCATTATTAAAGAGAATATGCTCTTGCCCTCATCTTCGTTTTCACATTTACTTTCTTAGTTCAGGATTCAATTTCTTGCTATCCTAGCTAGTCTCCTTCATTCCATCCAGTCTTATTCCCTTTAAATCCATTCAAAATAATACTAGAGTTTTTCTCAATAATGAAAGTCTTAGCATCTCTCTCACTTGCCTTTGAGCCCCAAATGGCTCCCCAAGGATGTTTCATAAAATAAAGAGTTGTGGGATGATTTGTGACTGCTGTATCAAAAAAGCATTCTCTATTCAAATACATTGGAAAGTTTCTTGGAGTTAAATGGATTTCCTTATTGCAAGACTACTCAGAGCCCATAGTATTCTAAAGTTCATTGGGAGCTACTAACAGAGCTATAGGAGAGTATGTATAATTTCCCAGATGCACATATCTACTGGGTCTTTTATCATGGAGGTCCCCACCTACTTTGTCAGCCTTATCTTGGCCCCAATATAGGCTGGAGTACTTGGTATTTCTGGGCTACATCACAAACTTTCTTCATCTTAGTGTGAGTTTATGCTATTCTTTCTGCCTGCGAACACATTTCTCTTTCTATGAAATAAATGTGTAGAGATTCTTCAAAACCCAAGTCAGATTATATCATTCCTATAAAGCCTTTCTCTGATTTCTCTAGGGCAGAGCTATTCTCTTCTTCTTGCATCTGGCCATTGATCATTTTCTTGAATGTCTATTATTGAACTTCTAACTGTGGGTTGTTTATTCATTTATTTTCTCATACAAATCTTTTATCTTTTTAAATAAAGCATACTCATGATTTAGAATTCCTCTTAAATGTATAGGTGAATATGGCAGCTAGTCTCCACAGTGTCTCCCCATTTCAATGAACCATAGCTACCAGATTTCTTTAAGATTTCCTAAACAAAACCTGGAGTGTACCAGGACCAGAGACTCCACAGAGACTGAGCCAGACCTGCCTTTGAGTGTTGAGTGTCTCCTGTGGAGGCACAGGTCAGCAGTGGCCTGCCATGGGGACAGGGGCCCTGTTTGCAGCAGACTGGGTCACACAGAGTGTGGCATAAGCCCTCTTGGAGGAGGACACCATTAGCCCTACCATAGCACCGCCAAGAGGATGACCCACAAAGTGCAGAACAACTACACCAAAGAAATTCTGACACTGTTAAGAAAGTTCTAGGACCCACAATAAATTTCCCAACCTGGGGATCCAGCAAAGGGACTGAGAATCCAATGGAATTTGACTTTGGAGGCCAGTGGGATTTGAATATAGAACTTCCACAGAACTGGGGAAACAGACTCTTGAAAGGCACACATAAACCTTGTGTGCACCAGGAGCCAAGAGAAAGGAGCAGTGTCCTCAGACTTGCCTGTGAGGGCCCCGGAGTCTCTGGCGGAGGCATGTGTCAGTGGCCTGCTCGGGGTCAGGAGCCCTGAATACAACAGTGTGTGCACAAATCATTTTGAAGGAGGTTGCCATTACTTTCATTACGCCTACCATAGTGTGACCTCAGGCCAAACAACAGAGAGGGAAAACAGCACCCCCTTTCCCCCTCCCACCAGCAGAAAATTGGATTAAAGACTTACTGAGCATGGCCCTGCCCATCAGAGCAAGACACAGTTTCCCCCATAGTCATCTCTCTCCATCAGGAAGCTTCTGTAAGCCTCTTATCCATCAGAAGGCAGACAGAATGGAAACCACAATGACAGAAAACTAACCAAACTGATCACATGGACCACAGCCTTGTCTAACTCAATGAAACTATGGGCCATGCCATGTAGGGCCACCCAAGATGGACAGGTCATGGGGGAAAGTTATGACAAAATGTGATCCACTGGAGAAGAAAATGGCAAACCTCTTCAATATTCTTGCCTTGAGAACCCCATGAACAGTATAAAAAGGAAAAAAGATATGACAATGAAAGATGAACTCCTCAGGACAGTAGGTTCCACTGGAGAAGAGTGGAGAAATAACTCCAAAAAGAATAAAGAGACAGAGCCAGAGTGAAAACAATGCCCAGTTGTAGATGTGACTGGTGATGGAAGTAAAGTATAACGCTGTAAAGAGCAATATTGCACAGGAACCTGGAATGTTAGGTCCATGAATCAAGGCAAATTGGAAGTGGTCAAACAGGAGATGGCAAGAGTGAACATTGACCTTTTAGGAATCAGCGAACTAAGATGGGCTGGAATGGGTGAATTTAATTCAGATGACCATTATATCTATCACTGTGGGCAAGAATCCCTTAGAAGAAATGGAGTAGTCCTCATAGTCAACAAAAGAGTCTGAAATGCAGTACTTCTCAATCTCAAAAACAAAAGCATGATCTCTGTTTGTTTCCAAGGCAAACCATTCAATATCACAGTAATCGGAGTCTGTGCCCCAGCCACTAATGCTAAAGAGGCTAAAGTTGAACAGTTCTATAAAGACCTACGAGAGCTTCTAAAACTAACACCAAAAACAGACGTCTTTTTCATAGTGGGAGACTGGAATGCAAAAGTAGGAAGTCAAGAGAAACCTGGAGTAATAGGCAAGTTTGGCCTTGGAGTACAGAATGAAGCAGGGCAAAGGCTAACAGAGTTTTAAGAACATATTGGTCATAGCAAACACATTCTTCCAACACAAGAGAAGACTCTACACATGGACATCACCAGATGGTCAATACCAAAATCAGATTGATTATATTCTTTGAAGCCAAAGACGGAGAAGCTCTATACAGTCAGCAAAAATAAGACTGGAAGCTGACTATGGCTCAGATCATGACTCCTTATTGCCAAATTCAGACTTAAATTGAAGAAAGTAGGGAACTTTCAGGTATGACCTAAATAAAATCCCTTGTGATTATACAGTGGAAGTGACCAAGAGACTCAAGGGATTAGATCTGATAGACAGAGTGCCTGAAGAACTATGGATGGAGGTTCTTGACATTTACAGGAGGCAGTGATCAAGACTATTCCCCCAAAAAAGAAATGCAAAAAGGCAAAATGGCTGTCTGGGGAGGCCTTACAAATAGCTGAGAAAAGAAGTGAAATGCAAAGAAGAAAAGGAAAGATACACACATCTGAATGCAGAGTTCCAAAGCAAGTAGAGATAAGAAAGCCTACCTCAGTGATCAATGCAAAGAAATAGAGGAAAACAATAGAATGGTAAGGACTAGAAATCTCTTCAAGAAAATTAGAGATACCAAGGAAACATTTCATGGAAAGATAGGCACAATAAAGGACAGAAGTGGTATGGACCTAACAGAAGCAGAAGATATTAAGAAGAGGTGGCAAGAATACATAGAACTATACAAAAAAAAAAATCTTAATGACCCAGATAATCATAATGGTGTGATAACTCACCTAGAGCCAGATATTCTGGAAGGCAAAGTCAAGTGGGCCTTAGGAAGCATCACTAGGAACAAAGCTAGTGGAGGTGATGGAATTCCACTTGAGCTGCTTCAGATCCTAAAAGATTATGCTATTAAAGTGCTACACTTAATATACCAACAAATTTGGAAAACTCAGCAGTGGCCACAGGACTGGAAAATGTCAGTTTTTATTCAAATTCCAAAGAAACACAATACCAAAGAATATTCAAAATACCACACAATTGCACTCATCTCACACACTAGCAAAGTAATGCTCAAAATTCTCCAAGTCAAGCTTCAACAGTATGTGAACTGAGAACTTCCAGATTTCATGCTGGATTTAAAAATGGCAGAAGAACCAGAGATCAAATTTCCAACATCCGTTGGATCATCAAAAAGGCAAGAGAGTTCCAGAAAAACATCTACTTCTGCTTTATTGACTATGCCAAAGCCTTTGACTGTGTGGATCACAACTAACTGTCAAAAATTCTCAAAGAGGTGAGAATACCAGACCACCTTAATCTGTCTCCTGATAAATCTGTATGCAAGTCAAGAAGCAACAATTAGAACCAGACATGGAACAAAGGACTGGCTCCAAATTGGGAAAGGGATAAATCAAGGCTGTATTTTGTCACCCTGTTTATTTAACTCATATCCAGAGTACATCATGCAAGATACTGGGTTGGATGAAGCACAAGCTGGAATCAAGATGGCAGGGAGAAATATCAATAACCTCAGATATGGAGATGACATTTTCTTGGACTCCAAAATCACTGCTGATGGTGACTGCAGCCATGAAATTCAAAGACACTTGCTCCTTGGAAGAAAAGCTATGGCCAACCTAGACAGTATATTAAAAAGCAGAGACATTACTTTGCCGAACAAGGTCCATCTAGTCAAAGCTATGGCTTTTCCAATAGTCATGTATGGATGTGAGAGTTGTACCATAAATAAAGCTGAGTGCCAAAGAATTGATACTTTTGAACTGTGGTGTTAGAGAAGACTCTTGAGAGTCCCTTGGACTGCAAAGAGATCAAACCAGTCAATCATAAAGGATAATCAGTCCTGAATCTTTATTAGAAGGACTGATGCTGAAGCTGAAGCTCAAATACTTTGGCCACCTGATGAGAAGAACTGACTCATCTGAAAAGACCCTGATGCTGGGAAAGATTGAAGGCAGGAGGAGAAATCAGTGTCTGAGAGTGAGATGCTTGGATGACATCAGCAACTTGATGGATATGAGTTTGAGCACTCTCTGGGAGTTGGTGATGGACAGGGAAGCTTGGTGTGCTGCAGTCCATGGATTCACACGATTGAGTGACTGAACTGACCACATTTGCTGCCAAAGAGTAGTCTCTTCCCCATGAATCTTGGCAGGCCTAGTCACTTGCTTTTAATCACTAGACTTTTGTGCAAAAGACACTGCATGACTTCCAAGATTCTGTCACAAGAAGTCTTGCAATTTTCAAATGGATTGGGTAGAATATTCATTCTCAGGGAATCTTGGTACTAAGTAAGAAGTTTGACTACACAGAGCCACTCTTCTCTGAGACAGTTCATGCTAGTTATGTGAAGAGATGAGGGAGAAACATAGAGAGAGAGGGAAACAGAGAAGAGAGTGATAGAGAGATGCCCAGCCAGCTCCCTGCTGTTTTGATGTTTTAGACAGGATACCAGACATATGAGAGAAGTTACCTTGTATACTTAGCCTACCCACTATCTGACTTCAACTGCAAACTCACATGGTAATTGTCTAGCTGGTCCAGTCAATCTGGTAGTTGGGTGATGCTTTCTCTCTCTCTGTCTCTGTCTCTGTCTCTGTCTCTCTCTCACACACACACACATACACACACACTCAGAAATGTGGCATTCACTTTGGTATCAGTTGGGAGGGAAGCTGAAAGGACCTTAAAAAGACTGCAAGTAAAGTCTGCCAAAAATGTCAGCTGACTTATGCATTTTAGGACTTAGAAACAAGAAGTATGCACAAAAAAACTGTTCAGTTCTTATGCAAAATCTAGAGGCAGCATTTCGAAGGCAGTTACTTACCTATTAAGAATAAAAATGTTTGTCTTTTTCTCATGTATACAGCAAAAGACCCTCAAAGGAAGAAATGGCTTCAAGCTAAACATAAGGATTAGGGTGCTTCTAGTAAAATATTGCTTCAGAGTAAATAGCTTCAAGATTCTTGGGTAAGACCTCAAAAATATTTGCCTTTGACTGTGTGGATCACAACTAACTGTCAAAAATTCTCAAAGAGGTGAGAATACCAGACCACCTTAATCTGTCTCCTGATAAATCTGTATGCAAGTCAAGAAGCAACAATTAGAACCAGACATGGAACAAAGGACTGGCTCCAAATTGGGAAAGGGATAAATCAAGGCTGTATTTTGTCACCCTGTTTATTTAACTCATATCCAGAGTACATCATGCAAGATACTGGGTTGGATGAAGCACAAGCTGGAATCAAGATGGCAGGGAGAAATATCAATAACCTCAGATATGGAGATGACATTTTCTTGGACTCCAAAATCACTGCTGATGGTGACTGCAGCCATGAAATTCAAAGACACTTGCTCCTTGGAAGAAAAGCTATGGCCAACCTAGACAGTATATTAAAAAGCAGAGACATTACTTTGCCGAACAAGGTCCATCTAGTCAAAGCTATGGCTTTTCCAATAGTCATGTATGGATGTGAGAGTTGTACCATAAATAAAGCTGAGTGCCAAAGAATTGATACTTTTGAACTGTGGTGTTAGAGAAGACTCTTGAGAGTCCCTTGGACTGCAAAGAGATCAAACCAGTCAATCATAAAGGATAATCAGTCCTGAATCTTTATTAGAAGGACTGATGCTGAAGCTGAAGCTCAAATACTTTGGCCACCTGATGAGAAGAACTGACTCATCTGAAAAGACCCTGATGCTGGGAAAGATTGAAGGCAGGAGGAGAAATCAGTGTCTGAGAGTGAGATGCTTGGATGACATCAGCAACTTGATGGATATGAGTTTGAGCACTCTCTGGGAGTTGGTGATGGACAGGGAAGCTTGGTGTGCTGCAGTCCATGGATTCACACGATTGATGACTGAACTGACCACATTTGCTGCCAAAGAGTAGTCTCTTCCCCATGAATCTTGGCAGGCCTAGTCACTTGCTTTTAATCACTAGACTTTTGTGCAAAAGACACTGCATGACTTCCAAGATTCTGTCACAAGAAGTCTTGCAATTTTCAAATGGATTGGGTAGAATATTCATTCTCAGGGAATCTTGGTACTAAGTAAGAAGTTTGACTACACAGAGCCACTCTTCTCTGAGACAGTTCATGCTAGTTATGTGAAGAGATGAGGGAGAAACATAGAGAGAGAGGGAAACAGAGAAGAGAGTGATAGAGAGATGCCCAGCCAGCTCCCTGCTGTTTTGATGTTTTAGACAGGATACCAGACATATGAGAGAAGTTACCTTGTATACTTAGCCTACCCACTATCTGACTTCAACTGCAAACTCACATGGTAATTGTCTAGCTGGTCCAGTCAATCTGGTAGTTGGGTGATGCTTTCTCTCTCTCTGTCTCTGTCTCTGTCTCTGTCTCTCTCTCACACACACACACATACACACACACTCAGAAATGTGGCATTCACTTTGGTATCAGTTGGGAGGGAAGCTGAAAGGACCTTAAAAAGACTGCAAGTAAAGTCTGCCAAAAATGTCAGCTGACTTATGCATTTTAGGACTTAGAAACAAGAAGTATGCACAAAAAAACTGTTCAGTTCTTATGCAAAATCTAGAGGCAGCATTTCGAAGGCAGTTACTTACCTATTAAGAATAAAAATGTTTGTCTTTTTCTCATGTATACAGCAAAAGACCCTCAAAGGAAGAAATGGCTTCAAGCTAAACATAAGGATTAGGGTGCTTCTAGTAAAATATTGCTTCAGAGTAAATAGCTTCAAGATTCTTGGGTAAGACCTCAAAAATATTCACAGCATGTTTGGTAGACCCGCTCAAGTAGACCATGGATCGGCAACTTTTTTCTGTTAAGGGCCAGGTAGCAAATATGGGTTTTGCAGGCTACATAAGATATAAGCCCCATATTCTTTTTTTTTTTTTTGCTTATTATAGTGTAATACACAGAACATAAAATTTACCATTAGTGACGTTTACCACACAGTGTTGTATGACCATCAGCATTGTCAAGTTACTGAATACTTTTATCACCGCTAAAGGAAAACCCACTCTCATTAGGCAATCACTTCCCAGCCCCTATTGAGTCCTCCCTGCCTCTGATAACCACTTTTTGACTCTGTGGATTTCCCTTTTTAAACATTTTATATAAACAGAATCTTACAATATGTCGTCTTTTGTATCTCCCTCCTTTTGTTTAACAGATTAGTTTTAAGGATCATCCCTTGTATACTGCAGCATCTATTAGTGTTCCATTGCTTTTAACAGCAGAATAATAAACATCCCAACGTATGAATGCACCAGGTCATGTTCACCCGTTCATCGGTTCATGAGTATTTGGGTTGTTTCACCTTTTGACTGTTGTGCAGAAGGCAATGGCACCCTACTCCAGTACTCTTGCCTGGAAAATCTTACGGACGGAGGAGCCTGGAAGGCTGCAGTCCATGGGGTCACTGAGGGTCGGACACCACTGAGCGACTTCACTTTCACTTTTCACTTTCATGCACTGGAGAAGGAAATGGCAACCCACTCCAGTGTTCTTGCCTGGAGAATCCCAGGGACGGGGGAGCCTGGTGGGCTGCCGTCTATGGGGTCGCACAGAGTCGGACACAACTGAAGCTACTTAGCAGCAGCAGCAGCAGCAGCACAATGCTACTATGAGCATCTATGCACATATTTTTCTTTGAACATTTTCAGTTTTTTGGGTACATACCCGGCAGTGGAATCACCGAACGTAGTAAAAGGGTTAGTTGTTCATTCATGTCTGACTCTTTGCGACCCTATGGACCGTAGCCCACCAAACTCGTCTGCACGTGGAGTTCTCCAGGCAAGAATACTGGAGTGCGTAGCCATTCCCTTCTCCAGGGGATCTTCTAGCCTCAGGGATTGAACCTGGGTTTCCAGTATTGCAGGTGGATTCTTTACCGTCTATAGCGGGGCGTAGCAACACATTCTATTCTTCTTGCCCGGAGAATCCCACGGACAGAGGAACCTTACAAGTTGCTGTCTATACCATCTGAATCAACAGGGAAGAGTGCTAAATTAAATTATTTACAAAGGGAGGCAGTCTATTGCAATGGCTAAAAGTCAGATGGCCTGGATCAAAAGTCTGCTCTGCCATGTGCCAGTTGGGTGAGCTTAGACCAGTTATACAACATTTGGCAGGGGGGTGGGGTGGGGGGGTCTTTGCTTCTTCTCCTCTAAAACGGGAATTATAAATATATCTCCTGGGGCTGCTGTGAGAATTAAATGAATTGACATATACAAAACGCTCAGAAAAATGGTTGGGGTTGACTAAGCAAGAAGAAGGTATTACCCATTATTTTTACTGTTACTATTAACACTAAGCAGATATGCATAAAATCAGACCTACAAACACAGTGCCAAAAGGTCAAAGCAATAGCAACCACTGAACTAAAGTTTCTGCCCATATTGATTAATTTAAGAGGTGGGAATTATTATCTTATATCTAAGGAAATACTGACTTAGAGCTGTTGATTATCTTGTCCAAGACCACACAGCTAGTAACACACAGGATTTGTTATTAGCCTGTCTAGTTTTAAAACTTGTCCTCTTAATCTGTCTATCTTCTCACACGCTATCATAAGAAACAGAAATTCGGAGAGGAAACATTTAATTCTGTTAGACTGCCAGCAAGGCTTTGCAGAGAAGGCAGGTTTAAAAATTTCCAAGTGGATCAGAAGAAAAAAGTTTCTAGCCAATGTTTCCTAACTTTTTGTAGGGGTTTTTCTCAGTTTCTCAAATTGTTTTTGTGAGTAGAAGGGAGAAACCTACACTACTTACCTAATGGTTTCTATTAAATATTGAGTTTTACTTAAGCATTTAAGTTCAATTTTACAAATTTTTTTTTACAAATCTTATTCTAGTTTAAAAAATATATATTTTATGTGAAAGTAGAACAGTTATCTCTCAAGAGGCAGTTTGATTAAAATTCATTAACTGAAAGTACTGAATTTCCCTTTTATAATATAAATCAGTCACATTTTCAAACTTAGTTAAGTTTGAAATCTCTTCAAATGCATGTATAAAATTTTAAAAGCATCCTTTCTTTTTTATTTGAAGTTTCAGGTGTGCTACATAATGATTGACATTTGCATACATTATGAACAGATCACCACCACAAGTCTAGGAACCATCTGTCTCCATATAAAGTTATTATGGTGTTATTGACCATGTTCCTTATGTTTTATATTAAATCCCCTTAGCTTATTCATTAAACAACTGGAAGTTTGTATCTCTTAATCCCCGTTATCTATTTCACTCAGCCATTCACTCCCAATTTCTTTAAACACTTAAATATTTAACCAATAACTTCATTGTCCTAACTAGGAGAAGCTTCCCAAATGCTTAAATGGCTCTGGAATTTGGATAAATAAATGTTAAAAATCAGTATTTTAAAAAACAGAATTTTTTACCTTCATTTTGTAAAATGTAGACCCTTATCTATGTTAACTGGGAAATTCATTTTTCTAATTATTCATTTTTTTCTGTTCTATATTAAATTATTCTGAGTTCCAAAGACAGGCTACTAATTATTAGAATATTGAAATGTAATTCAACACTTAAAAACGTTTGGGTGATATAGAACATACTTTGTTACTGTTGGGAAGTCATTATTATGATGATCACTTACCATTAAGTTGGTTCACCTTTTTAAAAAAGTGCTGATAATACACTTTTGGATAAATAACTTTTATTTTTGATAAAATATCTTAAAATATTGTATTTTAGATTTTCTGTACTTTCATTAAATTTATATGTCTTCCTAGAATTTTTTTTTTTTTTGTATCATCTTGTTTCTCACCACTCTTTCTGGCAGCTGAACATAAAAATGTTTCAGAATAAGGAGACTTAAGGACAATGTCTCCATTTTTATTTATA
>SJYC01020078.1:0-16717 GCA_006408675.1 Madoqua kirkii | reverse complement strand
AAAATAATTGAAATTATTAAAATATTTAATATTAAGATGTTAGTACTAGTCTTGCAATGCTTTGTAATATGAATCAGCCATTATTTGTACAAGGACATAATTTAGAAATCAATAAAGTTTAGAAATGCTATCATAGACCCAAAGAACACTATATTTTTTCATCCTGCGTGGTGCATGTATATTTTTTCCTTCTGTATTACTGGATACATCATCATCATTATTAATATATTAGACATTGTGAGAAAGATAATAAGCTCAAATTTTGCTGTTTGTTCTTTAAGAATACATAATCTGGCTGGAAAGATAAAGAAATTCATGTTAGTAGACAACTGTGAAGCAGGGTACTAAATGGAGTACTATTTAACTGGTAGAACTTAGGCAAAGTCTTTAAGAATAGTCAAACTCTAGACAGGCAGAGGTGACAAATGTGGATTTTTTTCAGCAAAGAAAACTAGTTGAGAAGGGTGGAGATAAAATAGAGTAAAGGTATAGTTCTCAATCCATTAGAATCATCTAAGGAGCTTAAAAAATATTCTTGTGCTGAGGCTATATGCGCGTTAAGTCACTTCAGTCATGTCAGCTCTTTAGCCCAACTGTCTCCTCTGTCCAGGATATTCTCCAGGCAAGAATGCTGGAGTGGGTTGCTGCATCCTTCCCCAGGGCGTCTTCTCAACCCAGGGATCAAACCCACATCTCTCATGTCTCCTGCATTAGACAGACAGTTTCTTTACCACTAACGCCATCTGGGAAGCCCATGCTGAGGCTACTCTAAACTAACTAAATGAGACTCTTTGTGGGTGGTATTAAGAATCATTATTTCTATATCTTCCCAGGTGATAGAATCCCTAGGAATACCAAGCTTGAGGACTGCTGGAGGAAAGCATGTTGTAGTCACTGTCCGACTTGCTTCCCTAGAACTTGCCTAGAACAGGAGTAGAAAGGGATCCGATGGGAAGCAGTTTTACTGAGGATTAAAAGAAACAACAAAGAAGGATAAATTGCTTTCAAGTTTTAAATTTCCAGTAACTAGGACTGTGTGGCAATTAATTATCAGAAGAAAGAGTTAGTCTTGAGGTGGAGAGGATGATTTCAGGTTTTAGTGTCTTGATTTTAAGCTAATACTGAAATACCATTCTCCTCTATTCATCCAGTCCTACTTAAAAGGATAATGATGTCTAGAAGATTGAGAAGTACTGTGAAGTTCGCAGTCTAGAAACAAAGGCTCTTAAAAGAGAGCCACGGGACAGGAGACTGTTTCAAATCATAGGACTGTAGAATGCTTTCTCTCCTCTCACACCTTACCATCACATCATTAATGACCTATTTACTTTAGTTCTTTTTACTGAGTAATTATGTTCCACTCATTAGAAAAAAGTACGAGGCATACTAAAAAGCAAAACCCACAGTTTGAAGAGGCAGACTGGCAGACTCAGAGTCAGATATGACACTGAATGTTGAAATGATCAAACCCTAGTATTTGAAAAAAACTATGATTAATAGGCTAAGGAATTTAATAGCAAAAGTGAATGGCATGCAAGAAAAAATAGGCCATGTAACAAAGGTGGCACCAGTGGTTAAGCACCTGTCTGTCGATGCAGGAGACATAAGAGATGCTGGCTCAGTCCCTGGGTTGGGACGATCCCCTGGAGGAGCGCATGGCAACCCACTCCAGTATTCTTGCTTGGAGAACCCCATGGATGGAGGAGCCTGGCAGGCTACAGTCCATGGGGCTACAAAGAATTGGATACAGTTGAGCAACTGAGCACACATACACACACAAGCAGAGAAATGGAAAGTCTAAGAAAGAATCAAAAAGAGATGTTAGAGATCAGAAACACTGTAAATGAAATGAAGAATGCTTTTGAAAAGCTCATTAGTGGAATAGGCACAGTTGAGGAAAGAATCTCTGAGTTTGAGGATATATCAAAAGAAACTTTTAAAACTGAAGACAAGAAATAAGACTGGTAGAAATGATAAAAGAAAGAATATGCAAGAGCTAAGGGGCAACTACAAAAGGTATAACATAAACACCACATGATGGGTATTCCAGAAGGAGAAGAGAGAAAGAAATGTTTGAAACAATAATAAGAAAGAAATATTTGAAACAATGATGACTGAAAATGTCCCCTAATTATTATCAGATGCCAAAACACAGACCTAGGAAGCCCAGAAAAGCAAGTAGGATAATGATAAACAAAATAACACTACTGCTGCTGCTGCTATTAAGTCGCTTCAGTCGTGTCCGACTCTGTGTGACCCCAGAGACGGCAGCCCACCAGGCTCCGCCATCCCTGGGATTCTCCAGGCAAGAACACTGGAGTGGGTTTCCATTTCCTTCTCCAATGCATGAAAGTGAAAAGTGAAAGTGAAGTCGCTCAGTCGTGTCTAACTCTTCACGACCCCATGGATTGTAGCCCAGCAGGCTCCTCGGTCCATGGGGTTTTCCAGGCAAGAGTACTGGAGTGGGGTGCCATTGCCTTCTTTGTCCCTTAAGAATAGGTTTGTCTTAATAGAAATGTTAAAACTTCTTAGAGAGGAAGGAAGTGATATAGGTCAGAAACCCAGATCTACATAAAGAAAGTAAGGATACCAGAGAAGAAATATAGTGAAGGGAAAATGAAAATTTTTACTTTATCTTATTCATAACTGATCTAACAGACAACAGTTTCATCAAAGTAGTGACAGCTGCTGCTGCTGCTAAGTCGCTGCTGCTGCTGCTAAGTCACTTCAGCTGCGTCTGATTCTGTGCAACCCCATAGTCGGGAGCCTACCAGGCTCCCCTGTCCCTGGGATTCTCCAGGCAAGAACACTGGAGTAGGTTGCCATTTCCTTCTCCAATGCATGAAAGTGAAAAGTGAAAGTGAAGTCGCTTAGTCGTGTCTGACTCTTTGCGGCCCCATGGACTGCAGCCCACCAGGCTCCTCCGTCCATGGGATTTTCAAGGTAGATTACTGGAGTGGGGTGCCATTGCCTTCTCTGACGCTCCAGGTGAGGTGCTGTAGGCCAGCTCTTTCCATCCAAGGCTTATTACATAGATTTTTCAAAGTTTTCAAGAAGCAATTTTCTCACAATGTCTGACTGCTTGAGAATTTTGAAACCCAAGGAATATACAGTGTATTTGATTAAAAGAATATTTTTTGTGTGAAGTTTTCTTACAAGGGCAGATGCAATACTTTGAACACAGAGTGAATAATGAGCAAAGAATGAAACTGCACACTTCAGTCTTTCAAAATGTTTTCAGGATTCATGAATGACAAGATTATAAGGGTTGGTATGCAGAAAATGAGGCACCATAACTGATAGGCTTTAAAGCATTCTGGGCTTACCTTTGTGACATGTGATTGAAAAATTGAGCAGCTTTCCTTTTGATTTTCTTTTCCATATGTTTTTTACATTTACCTATCCAAGAGCTACATCATTAATCCCTCAAAATGGCCTCTTTTTATTTGACTCGATTTTTTTTTTTTCCTGGAGACTAAGGCACATCCTGTGCTCTGTATGACTCTACTTTGCATGTTAAACTTTCCATCATTTGATACTAACAGGGTAAAAGTTTTCTATTTTTAGTATTTCTAAGTTAAAAGGAGATTAACATTTACTTCGCACAAAGGTTTTAGTAATAAGATGATGGTTAAGACTACGTGATGTGTGAATTAGAATTTGTACTTGTTCAGTTCAGAAACCTATATTTTACTCACAAAAATAAGTTTCATTGATTGTAGAACTAAGTGAATCAGCACACATTAATCACAATTATCTAGTGAAAGGCTATGACATATATTTTAAACAAATAAACAATAGATCCTCTGTTTCAAAAAACATTTTGGCTAGGAAAAAATGACTTTGTAATTCAAACCAGAAATTGCCCTAAATATTTAGCCCATATTGGCTCATTTTGCATGCCATTTTATCTGGACACTTTCTGTTGACATTTTTCGTGTTCATAACTTCATAGGCTGTGGTCATTTGTTTTCTCGGCATCACCCATCTGCCCATGCATTTGTCATTCTGCTGGATTTTGCTCTCGTTGGGCAATGGGAAGTTAGGGCTAGAGGAATAATGCTGTTATGTGAAGGATATCATTAGAGGACAAAATTGTACTTCAAAGACCAAGCACATATGGTTTTGACTTTTATAAAGATGGCAGGTGGACATGAAGAAAAGGTTGATTTTGAATTTATTTCCATGATACGAAGAACTTCTTAAAAGTCTGAAGAAGATTAATTTCCAATTTGGAATTATTAATTACTGAAACATGGTAAGAGTTTTACAACTTCCTGAGGTAAGTTTTCTGAAGATCAAGCCATCTTCATATAAACCCACGTAACAGCTTAATGTACATCTCAGAATGAGAGAAAACAGCAAATGTTTGGTAAGAGAAGCTTTGGAAAGCCAACACATACGGAGTGTCATTCATTTGAAAAATTTTAACTAGAAGATTTATAACAGAGAAATAAAAATAAATAATTGTAAATATGATCCAAATAAAATCAAGTATAGTTTCAAAAATTTGCTCTTATTTTAAAAGAACAATTTGTTATGTATCTAATCTAACTTTCCTACTGTTTAGCACATAAGGGATTTCTTGTACTCTAGAATGTAGAGTTTCTTTAACAAAGATAATAGCTGAGCTTGTCTAAAAGCAATTTTTTTCTTCTGTATTTATGATACTTCCAATCAAAGAAGGGGTAAAGATTGAAAAATACAAATATACTACAATAATATAATTCTACTGTTACCAATTATCTTACAGACATTTGCACATGAGATATTTTGCACATCCTCCAGCAATATTTACAATAGCAAAAATACAAAAAAATCACCCAAATGTCCATTTACAGGGAAAAGATTTGACCAGTATGTCAAATCTTATGTTACAAAAGAAAATTGCAATTCTCCCCTCTTCCACAGAATAGCACCAATCCATATATATGCCAAGGAATAATCTCCAGGATATAGTGATAATATAAAAAGCAACTCAGAACAGTATGCAAATATACTAGCATTTATATAAACAGGATGTATAAGAAATACATCCTCTCTGTATATAATTTTATAAATAAAACCATTGACTCACAGGAGATGTTCCTGGGTCTGGAAGATCCCCTACAGTAGGAAATGGCATTCTTGCCTGGAAAATTCCATGGATAGAGGAGCCTGGTGGGCTACAGCTCATGGGATCACAGAGTCAGACATGACTCAGCATGCACACACACAAAATTTAAAATTAAGGTGCTGTCTTTTCCCCATTAATATTCTGAATTTAGGCAGAAATGAGACTGCACAGTCCCTAGGAGAACCACTCCACTCCCTCAGCACCTCAGTGCCTGGAAATTACAAATGTCTTTTTTTACAGTCTTGTATTGACGGGAGTGAGCAATTAGTGATCGTCTTATAAAAATGTCTCTATCTAGGGCAATGGCTTCCCTTTTGGAGCTCTGCTTTTCTTTTTCACTAGTCAAGATTTTTGTGAGATGGGGGAGTGTTGGGCAGGGGTCCTTTTCACACAAAGCTCCCAATGGAGGTAAAATGTTCCAGAGCAGGCTTGTGGGCATCTGTGGCAGGTGTGCAGGGATTGGGCTCTTTGTTATTTTCATCTTTGTGACCAGCAAGAGGCAAATACTTCGTAGATATTATAGAGATTTTAGTGTGACTCTCCAAAGTAGCTGATTCTCTAGTACAGAGAGTTTATGAAAAGATTTTAGAACACTTTTTTTGAAGATTGGATGAAGACTGATGCTGGGAGGCAGAGGATAATAATTTTCTTTAACTGAGAAAGAAGGTCACTTTGGAAGGATGGGGAATGAGGAGGAAGTATCTTCTAGGTGGTTGTTTGTCATTACCAATATCGTAAAATCCCAGACAGAATATTGGCTCAGTTCTTGGGCCCTAGATTCAGACCAGGTATATGTTGATACGCTCCACCATACCCTCCCCCTGTCCCCCAGCACCACCAATGGTGGTCCAGGTTGGTGGCCCTTCCCTTCACTGGCTACATAAGCAGGAATTTGAAAGGGAGCCTATCTAGGATGTGTAGGCAGCAGAGATAAAGTATTTCCCATCCTCAGCTCCTCATGAGGGCCAACCAGCAGGGACTGAGCATGAGTTCCAGTGGTACCAGGTATATGAAGCAACTAGCTCTGAAAACTAGACTGTTGTGGAAGCCACAGTCCAGAAAAGTAGGCCAAGACCTATGTAGACGACAAGGGTCTTCCAGCACAGCACAGAATGTCCAGAATGTAATTGAAATCACTCATCATACTGATGTGGAGGAGGGAAAAAATTTTCCCTCTACCCTTCTAAGTTCTTAGGTGAGACCTGCTCACCTCATCCTCCATAATAAAAGAAAGGTCAACAAGAGAAAAACACACAGAGATTTATTAACACGTATACCAGACTTCCCTGGTGGCTCAGAGGTTAAAGCGTCTGCCTGCAATGCGGGAGAGCTGGATTTGATCCCTGGGTCAGGAAGATCCCCTGGAGAAGGAAATGGCAACCCACTCCAGTATTCTTGCCTGAAGAATCCCATGGATGGAGGAGCCTGGTGGGCTACAGTCCTCGGGGTCGCAAAGAGTCAGACATGACCGAGTGACTTAACTTTCAACTTTAACTTTCGTACCTCATGTAAGGGCTTCCCAGGTGGTCCTAGTGGTAAAGGACCCACTTGCCAGTGCAGAAGATGTAAGAGACACAGGTTTGATCCCTGGGTCAGGAAGAGCTCCTGGAGGAGGGTACAGCAACTCACTCCAGTATTCTTGCCTGGAGAATCCCATGCACAGAGGCTACAGTCCCTACGGTTGAAAAGAGTTGTATATGATTGAAGTGACTTGCCACACACACACACACACACACACACACACACACACACACACACACCTCATGTACAAATGGGAGATGCTAATATAACTGAGAAAAATCTCAGAAATACCCCAAGATACCCCCTTAAATAGCACCTTCAGTTAAAGCAAAATGTTGTGGGGGATGGCCATGTTGGGGGATGGCCAGGTATGAGGGCTGACAAGGAAAAGTACAGTGAGGTTGTCATGCAGATTTAAGTCTGGCATCTTCTTCCTGGAGAAGAGTTTCTGTGATTTAGAGTCATCTTTTGCTTCCTGGTACTGACAGTGTGACACATTTAAAACTGGAGATTTCCATCATAAATGTAAATTTTCTTTACAAAATGGTAAACTCTACTCTTTTAGATCTTCTCCTGTGTCTGCTTTTTCTCAAAAATAATCAGCTCTGAATAATCCTTCTGCCGAAGAGCCATATTTGGGAGTGGCACATTCTGCTACTCTTCATAGAGAACCAGGAAAATCACAGCTTGAATGAGAAAAGACAGTCAACAGGCAAAAGCAATGAGATGAAAGAGATGTGAGGATTATCTGAGAAAAATTTTAGGCCATCTTCATAAAAATACTTCAATAAGCATTCTTGAAACAAGTGAGAAATTTAACACATCACCAAAAATATAGAAAAAGCAAATATTAAAAAATACTTCCACAAATACAATAAATGTTTCCAAACATTTAAGAAAGAAATATCCAATTTTATACAAATTTCCCAGAGAATTTTTTTTTAAAGGGGAGAGGAAAGTCTCAGCTCTTTTCTTCAAGGCCAAGATAATTTTGATACCAAACACTGACAAGTTTATCATCAAAAGAAAAAATTATGTACCTATCTCTCTCATGAAGATAAACGCAAAACTCCTAAAAAATATACATTATGGAGATGTCCAATTTCAGTCCTGACATGTTAAGAAACTTAGAAGTCATCTTCATTCTTATAACAAGAAAATGTCAAACAGACTGCAGATCAATGATTTTCTTGGGCCAGACATAAATTGAAGTTGGAGGGCAAACCATCTCCCAAAAGCTGGTGAGATAGAAATACTACATTGAGCAACCCAAGTCTATTCACCTGGAATAAAATCTACTAAAGCCAAATGGATGGGAACACTAAGATGGCAATTTTGATGGATTGTTGGAGGCTGAATATGGGCTAGTATAAGACTGAGAAATCTCTGGGGGCCACAGTTGTTGGGACTGACCCACATGATTAGGGACCTTGCCTCTACAAGCTTTGAAACAGTTTCTGGGTTCTCACAGTGAGGATCCCAGAAAAACTTCCTCCTGACTCTGGTAGGGGAAAGTGACCATTTGGAAACACTCTCACAGCTTCTCTGTTACAAATGCCTATAGTCAGGGCAGAGAACATCACCAGACTGCAATTCCGAAACATTATTCCAGCTGGGAAAATGGAATACTTCAGCCTCCTAGAGGAGACTCTCTCCTTCTTTCCTGTCTCACCTAAGGGTAGTGGTTAGGGGTTGAGTCAAAGGGGAAAAGGCCTTCAAGGAACTGAACTGGGAACACTGCAACTAAGACAGGAGTAGGCAGAAGGGATAAAGTTATATCTCTGTAGGAGAACCAGAACCACTTTTTTTTTTTTTAATACCATGCGTGTGTATCTTCTTAGTCACTTAGTCAGATCCGACTGTTTGCAACGCCATGAACTGTAGCCCACCAGGCTTCTCTGTCCATGAAGGGTCTCCAGGCACGATTACTGGAGGGGTTGCCATGCCCTCCTTCAGGGGATCTTCCCAATCAAGGGATTGAACCCAGGTCTCCAGCTTTGCAGGTGGATTCTTTACCATCTGAGCCACCAGGGAAGCCCTTTTAATACCATAAAAGTTATTAATTATTTTTATTGTAAAAGAAGAGGTGCAAATATAAAATCTTGGAAATTTTAAAATTATTTATTCATTATACACAGAACATATCCCTTATAAAATGTACACATAAATAACTAAAAAGTGTAACTGAATGAATATTTTCTCAATAACAGAGCATACTAAGACATAATATAACAGCTTTCTGTCTGTCTCAAAATAATCTAATTACAACACCCAGTTTCCTTTATAGCTGATGCAAAGCTAAATTTTTATTTGGGTGATTATTTCTTAATATATGTTTGAGGAGCATTGTCAATAATTTAATATAACTCTAGTATATTACAGTCACTGTCCAATAAATCAATTTATTACAGATTTAAACAAATCATTTTTCATTATTTATATTGTTGTTGTTTAATCACTCAGATGTATCTGACTCTTTGAGATCCCATGAACTATAGCCCCCACCAGGCTCCTCTGTCTATGGAATTTTCCAGGGAAGAATACTGGAGTGGGTAGCCGTTCCCATCTCCAGGGCATTTTACTGACCCAAGAATCGAACCCAGGCCTCCAGAACTGCAGGCAGATTCTTTACCATCTGAACCACCAAGCTTCCCAATTATGTTATTATACCAATTATAGCATATGTGTGTGCATATTCAGTTGTATCTGACTCTTTGTGACCCCATGGACTATAGCCTGCCAGGTTTCTCTGTCCATGGGATTTTCCAGGCAAGAATACTGGAGTGGGTTGCTATTTCCGCCTCCAGGGGATCTTACTGACCGAGGGATCGAACCCAGGTCTCCTGCATTGGCAGGAGGATTCTTTACCGCTGCACCACCTGGGATGCCCCTAATTAAAGCACACGATCAAGTGAAATGAATTATATAGCAGTGTGACGAGAGTGAGAGAGGGGAATTGGGGAACACTGGTATAAGGTGCTTGCATTATGCATGAACTGATACAGTGTTATTTGAAGGTGGACTTAGATTACTTTAAAAAGTATATCATAAACACCAACAGCAACCCCTGAAATGTTTTAAAAAATATATTGTTGGGGAGAAGAAATTTTCTTCTACCCTTGTAGGGTCTTCTGGCAGATCTAAGAACTCGGCTGACATGAGATAGATTAGCAGGAGAAAATCAAAGTTTAATAACATGTACATATGGGAGAGACCCAGGAAAACTGATTAACTGGCCAGAATGCTGAAATCCACACCTTAAATACCATCTTCAGTGAAGACAAAACGGATTGGGGGAAGCGATTGGGGACTTCAAAGAGGAGGAGGGCAATTCACATGGAAATGGAAAAGCAAATGTTTGCTGGGTCATGCAGAGATAATGGGACACAGAGAGAAATTTTAACAAGCATTCCTCATTAGGTTCCTCCCTGTCATACACCTAGCTCATACTCTCGTTATCTGTGATGATAGCATCCTTCCTGGAAGAGGTCCTCTCTCTGCATTCTTTTAGGCAGCTAGGGGGAAGGTCAGAGCTTCTTCCTGAGGTTTCTAGGCACTGATTATTTCCAGCTAGAAAAAATACACACACCAAAGAGACATTTGGGTTGGCAAATTTTGCTTCCCTATAGTATGAATATGTATTTGTGGCAACGATCAGCAATCAAATTAATGTACCAAGCTCAGTGTCTCACACATTCCTGATAGGCTGAGGAGTATTTATAACATTGAGAATATGATTAGGATTAAGAATAGTGATTGTATATTTTACTTACAATTTCAATAGGTACACAGAATGACTTTAAAAAAAAAACAGAGGAAAAGAAACTGAAGATTCAGCTCAAAATATTTTCCCATGCTTTATTACAGAGAATGATCATTCTCTCCCAATTAGAGTCCCTTAATACTTAATTTATATCATTTACTGACACTTTTAATGAAAAAACATGGCTAGTGTATATTTGTATATGCATTTTATCTCCCCATTTGTGACTGATATACATTTTTATATACTTTATAGCATAAAAAGACTACTTAAGTTGTATATTTAATGATTATTTAAATAGTACATAAGTAAGTAAGATCCCAACTATTTCATGAAATTACACTGACCTAATTACTATTTGTTAACTGAACTATAATGTTGATTGTCTATATACATCTCCCTTCTAAAATACTTTCATTTTTCAGTTTGAAGTCTTGAAGAAGTGTGTGAATCTATTTCTTTATTGTCCTAGAGGTCTAGATCCTCAAAATTCCCCTGTTCTCTGCATCCTCATGTTGCCTCTCCAAAACCAGTAAGACCAACAGAAACAACCAAGTCAGCCAAATTCAACCAAATCAAATCATATGATGTGCAAATGAAGTTGAACTAAATAAACCGTAACAAGTCTCATAGCCCTAAGTTCCTCTGTTTACATTTCTAAACTCTATTTAGTTCTTATTTCCATATCTCTGAATGTATGAACACGGGAGTACCAAATTGAAAATTTTCTTTGGGAATGATTTCCCATGTTTTTAGAAACAACCTGAAATGTTGATCCAGAGTAATTCATAAAACACTACTTTGGAAGGTTACCTAGGGACTTGGTGAATATCCTAATAAAGTCTTCTGGAGACTCTAAACAGCTATGTCAAACATCCTTAGCAATTTAACAGTAGAGAAAAGTTCAGAGGGGACTATTTCCAGAACAAAACTTTGGAGACATTTTTAGAAGGCTAGGCAAATAACCCCAATCCCTGCTGGGGTTGCTTAAAAAAAAAAAAAAAGTAGAAATAAAAAAGGTGGAATCGATGGATTAGGTAAAAGTTGAAACTGAACATTTAGGGCATCTCAACTAGCACCAAATCAATTATATCACTTTTTCTATCCTTCACCTGAAAGCCATCTGGGGCTGCCATGCAGCCTCAGCCTCTAAGCACCGTCCAGAACGAATTGTCCAGATTGTCAAGAACACATACTTTACATGACTTGTACAACACTTATATGAAGCAGGCAACTTATACAACAATGGGTAAAATTATATGGTGTTCAGGAAGTCCGTAAGTATGAATAGCTCCAGGATAATGTAAATGTTTATAAAGCACAGTCAGCAGTTAGAGATTTCACACTTTCTTCTACCAAACACCTAATTTATTTTTTTTTTTATGTGTATAAGAGACAGGAATAGTGATTGTATATTTTACTTACAATTTCAATAGGTACACAGAATGACTTTAAAAAAAAAACAGAGGAAAAGAAACTGAAGATTCAGCTCAAAATATTTTCCCATGCTTTATTACAGAGAATGATCATTCTCTCCCAATTAGAGTCCCTTAATACTTAATTTATATCATTTACTGACACTTTTAATGAAAAAACATGGCTAGTGTATATTTGTATATGCATTTTATCTCCCCATTTGTGACTGATATACATTTTTATATACTTTATAGCATAAAAAGACTACTTAAGTTGTATATTTAATGATTATTTAAATAGTACATAAGTAAGTAAGATCCCAACTATTTCATGAAATTACACTGACCTAATTACTATTTGTTAACTGAACTATAATGTTGATTGTCTATATACATCTCCCTTCTAAAATACTTTCATTTTTCAGTTTGAAGTCTTGAAGAAGTGTGTGAATCTATTTCTTTATTGTCCTAGAGGTCTAGATCCTCAAAATTCCCCTGTTCTCTGCATCCTCATGTTGCCTCTCCAAAACCAGTAAGACCAACAGAAACAACCAAGTCAGCCAAATTCAACCAAATCAAATCATATGATGTGCAAATGAAGTTGAACTAAATAAACCGTAACAAGTCTCATAGCCCTAAGTTCCTCTGTTTACATTTCTAAACTCTATTTAGTTCTTATTTCCATATCTCTGAATGTATGAACACGGGAGTACCAAATTGAAAATTTTCTTTGGGAATGATTTCCCATGTTTTTAGAAACAACCTGAAATGTTGATCCAGAGTAATTCATAAAACACTACTTTGGAAGGTTACCTAGGGACTTGGTGAATATCCTAATAAAGTCTTCTGGAGACTCTAAACAGCTATGTCAAACATCCTTAGCAATTTAACAGTAGAGAAAAGTTCAGAGGGGACTATTTCCAGAACAAAACTTTGGAGACATTTTTAGAAGGCTAGGCAAATAACCCCAATCCCTGCTGGGGTTGCTTAAAAAAAAAAAAAAAGTAGAAATAAAAAAGGTGGAATCGATGGATTAGGTAAAAGTTGAAACTGAACATTTAGGGCATCTCAACTAGCACCAAATCAATTATATCACTTTTTCTATCCTTCACCTGAAAGCCATCTGGGGCTGCCATGCAGCCTCAGCCTCTAAGCACCGTCCAGAACGAATTGTCCAGATTGTCAAGAACACATACTTTACATGACTTGTACAACACTTATATGAAGCAGGCAACTTATACAACAATGGGTAAAATTATATGGTGTTCAGGAAGTCCGTAAGTATGAATAGCTCCAGGATAATGTAAATGTTTATAAAGCACAGTCAGCAGTTAGAGATTTCACACTTTCTTCTACCAAACACCTAATTTATTTTTTTTTTCTTGGAAAAATTTTGTATTACATTTTCAATTCAGGATAATATCAGGGTCTTTTCAGATTTTAATAATCTCATGTCTTTGGTGATTTCTCTTTCACCATCACAAGTCTTTAGGAATGCAAAATTACTAGAGAGTTCTTTTCTTCATTAGAGAAGAGCTATGGAGGATTACGGAAAGGATTCTCTGTAATGAGAATGAGTTTAGCTTATGGAAATGGTGTTTTGGGTCATTAGTAATTAGAGTTATTGCAGGTCAATGTTTCTTTGTTTTTTAAATTTTTAAAAAACTTTAGGTCACAATGCACAGCTTGTAAGATCTTAGTTTCCCAACTAGAGATTGAACCTGGGCTGTCAGCAGTGAAAGTACAGCGTCCAAACCACTGGAACAAGGTGGTAGAATTGCAAATTATTGTCATGTATTTGAGTACTCACAGAATTTCATTCATTTGACTAGTTACTATAAATGAGCTCACTAAACATTACAAATATAGTTCCTGGTCTCATATAGTTAATTAGCTAACTTGACAGGATAGAGGAATAAATATCCATGCATTCTAATTTTAACGAAAGTCCCCTGAAGTGGAAATGATATAATATCATTCTAGGAAAAAAATAGGGCTTTAACTTCAGATTTTCCCCCTATCTTACATTGTTCAAATTTGAATTCAAATGTTTGTGCCCTTTCATAAGATGTCTATAGTCATCTAAGGATATTCATTGAATCTTTACAATGTTAATTCTGTGCCATTCTTTGTTTTCTAGCATATTATTCCCCTACCCGATTATTTTTCAAAATTCACTGCATTTTTCAGACTTAAATATTTTCCCGACTCATTCTAAACCCTTCAAGGGAGTGAAGAGAGGGCTATCCTGTGTGTCAAGGTAATATCTCCAAGGGGCCTGAGTTATGTATTAAGACAGTTTTACATTGTTCATATCTTAGATGCAACCCTCAGAGTTGAATTATTGCTTTCGATAAGGAAGACAATTGCAAAAAATGTCTTTGACTTAGCTACTCGTACACACTTGACGTATGACTTGAGGTCATATGGACAGTCTTTTTAAAGGACGTTTGTCAGTCATCGTATGCTATGGAGGATAAGGCTTGGAAGTTAGAGTAGATGACTTTCAAATGTCATTGCAATTCTGTTATTATGTGGGTGAGCAAATTTAAGGGATAAAGAGCAGACAACTAAAGCCATAACAGCACAAAGCCTGAAGCAGAGCCAGCAATGGAGCATATCTCACATTTGGTATTAGATGATGATTTACTTACCCCTTTTAGTTTATTATTTTAAGTGTCATTTATTAACTCATAGAAAATGCCATAAACAGCTGTTTATCTTTTCCTTTCGGGTCGTTTCCTTCAGAAACTGTAGAGAAGAGTTAGTATGAAATTAGAGTCCTCTATTCTATGAAAAATCATATACTCCATGATTATGTTCCAAACTTGGATTGACAAACATGTAATCATAGACTTCGGAGAGATGCTGCTTTAAGAGCCAGCTCGCTTCTTCTCTGTTCTTTTCATTGCAAATACATGCTTTTAATTTGTTTGTTTGTAATCTTTTTATTTTTTATGAAGTGTTTTTCTAATTCCATTAAAATAGTCAATGACCTCTCTTTTTTCTTTTTTTAAAGTGAAATAACATTATACCTAGGGATCATTAAATCATTAAAAAGAAGGCAAGTGAACTTAGTAATTCTTTCCTTTAAAATATTTCATTATCTGCAAGTGATGGAACAGTGATATAAGATCTTTAAAAGCAAGAATAAAATATCAGCAATATTAACCTTCATCTAGAACTGGGTGGTAGATGGAACACTTAGCACCCTTCAAAAGTCCTGCAGCCCTTTTTAACCATTCAGAGTTTGGGCTCCTTGGCCTGGCTGAGAAACATACAGCCCTGCTACTGAAGATTGGAAAAAGAGCTTGAGGTCAGAGGTCGACACAGTGAGAGAGTTTGCTCTTTAAGAGGTTATCTGTGGATCTGCAAAGCCAAAGTGTAATTGGGTTTTGTGATGTGATTTTAGTGTGTAATTGTATATGAGCTTAGATAGTTTCAAAGACAAGCTTGGAAGATTTTTCTAGCCTGTTTGTGAAAGCAATTTTAGGGATTGTGTGCAATCTTGGATGGACAGTTCAGAATGATCAAAAATAGCCATCAGACATAATACAGCAAGTACTTGATTCACTCTAATTATAATTTCAGCACAGTGATCTTACTGTAACATATTTTTTCATTTTAGTACATTGTATTGGCTATGAATAAAGATATTTAGTTTTCATGGCTGTAATCAGTATAGCCAATTTTATGTTACAAGTATAACTCTCAGTGTTTCAGAGTTTGAATTTACTTGAGGATTACTGAATCATTATAAGGAAAGAAAAAAGTTAGAGCATTGCAGTTGAATGTGTAGGATCCTTTTTGCCTCTAAATATGCTAGGTTTCTGCTTCTTGAGTATCCTAAACAATGGGAAATAAACATTTCCTTATTGTTTTAGTTGTTTAGGGTTGCCTTGATTAAGCTGTCACTGCTGTCAGTTATGTTCTTATAAGCCTGGTTGGATCTATTTCATGTTAGGAAAAAGCTCAGATAAATCCAGGAAAGCTTAATGTTTATCCAATGTGAAAATAATTACTCAAAAGTGTTATTCTTAATCCAGATAATTAGATGAGGAAGGAAAGATCAGTGTCATTGTGAATTATGCCCCGGCAATTGACTCTTGGTCCTTGTAAGTTTCAGGTGAAGATGTGAATGGATAAAGGTTAGATTAAACATAATCCAAAGTAGCTGCAACCTTAATCTGTTATGATACAAGGATGATCACTTAAAAAGAGCTGGATTGTGGGATTGTTTCTGGTTGGATGAGATGCCGCTCGACTGGGACTAGTCTTAAAACACGCTTAGCACCATGTCACTGTAGCTGGAAGCACTTGTGCACGACTGCAGCCTGCCACAGCTGACAGGCGCTCCTGGGCTGGTGCTGCAGGTCCGAGTATAGCGCTTTCACAATATCTGGGCTTCACATTAACATGCCTTCCAGTGGTCTGCATGGAAAAAATATTTCCTGTGACCTTTGTGGCATCTCTTCGTGGTTGTAATAAGCATGGATTTGGAATCTGCTGAAACTCTGGTATGAAGTATGCAGCCACTTATTAACATAAAAATCAAAAGGCATATTTGTAATTGAGCTTGTTTTCGCACTGTTTCACTGGAGAGACTCTATTTTAAATGTGATTCTTTAAGGTACTTCACACTGTTCATAGAACTAGTTTTTTATCAAGAATTTTGAAAATGAAGTTAGGCTTTTCTAAATATTCCTGTGGAGCAGAAAAAGAATTTTTTTGTGAAATATGGGTAATAAGATCCAAAAAGGCTTTTAAGTCATGCATGATGCAAAATCCAGCCATTTTTTTAATTGAAAGGAAAAATATTTGTAGTTTTGTCTATTTCTCCCAATAAACCTCAGAAATTTAATATGCTTAATTTCTTAACGGTTAAATTGGTTTGTTTTGATT
>SJYC01020075.1:0-18672 GCA_006408675.1 Madoqua kirkii | reverse complement strand
TAATTCACACCATTAGTAGGAGACTATGACAAAAAATTGCAAACTACTCTGTATTATGATTTTAATTATATATAAATGTTTACAAATAACGTGTATATACATAAATACATATATAAGTTTAGAGACAGAAAAAGACAGAAACAGAGATATAAATAAAATTATTACCAGCATGTATTTGGGTAAAATTAAAGTACTTGTGTGTAAAACCTTTAAAAATGTAGCTTGCATTGCAAAAATGTATCTGTGTACAAAATGAACTTTCCTAATATTTTCTTTTGCTCCTTCATTTTCTCTTACCAATGCAAAGTAGAGGGTTATGATTTAACGTAAATACATGATTAGCTATGCTGGCTATAATATGGCCTGTCATTCTAATTGGTGGTGTGCCACATGATGGACAAGACCCAAACTATGGCATACCACAGAACTGAGAGAAATTTCCATACCCCGAGGCCCAGTATTAGTCTTGGCTAAAATACTCTGTGATGATAACAAATACTATACTATGAAAGTAATTTCATGTTGGCATACATTTAACATTATTTGATGCTTTTTAGCTAAAGTTACTGAGTTTTAGTTACGCTTCTAACATGAATATAGTAACAATCTCATATAAATCTTCAAGAAATCAAATTTCACCACCATCAGTTAACATTTTTCAAATCACCCTAATGTGCTTGAAATTAGAGTAGGAGGAATTTTTAACAAAGAGATCAATCAGGAAAATGCTTTACTTTCATGGCTTCAGATATCCACTTAGAGATTTCACATATAATTGAGTCCAGCCCTTGACCTCATCCTGTGGAAATTATTTCTTTAACATCTGCCTCTTTTGTTAGACTGTGAGAAACATGCGGGCAAGGACATTATCGGCCTTTCTCATCTTTTCTATTTCTGGTACCTTAGCACAGTACTTCTCAGGAGCTTCTCAGAAACACAACAGTTCTTTATTAATTGAAGGAATTAATGAAGCTCTGGGCGTTTGAGCCTGTTTATGGTAACATGTCTGAGACCTTTCACCTTGTTTCTGCCCTGTTTCCATTATCCCTGAGACAGGGAAATTTACAATCCGTAAGATTGTCTATTAGATTTGACAGCATTTCTTGGTCCAAGGTTTGTTCCACCCTTGATGTAAAGTATTGAGAAGGGAAGACACCTGTCTAAATAACAAACTAAAGTGCATCCAATTCTGGTAGGAAACTTGGTTTTATTCAATCAAGTTACACAAAATTACTGGTTATCTGCCCTCTTATTCAGTTAAATGTGTTGGGGTTTGCCCATTCTATTTCTAGGTACCTCAGTTTCCCACGAAGTTAAAGTTTAATCTATGTGTGTATGTGTATGTGTTTCAGTATTACAGGCAGAACAAAGACCTCCACACATGTCCATGCCCCAATACCTACAACTTAATATGTCACCATAGATAGCAAAAACAACTTTGCAGATGTGATTAAAAGTAATGACTGTGAGATAAAGAGATTTCCTGGATATCTGGTTCAGTTCAGTTCAGTCACTCAGTCGTGTCCAACTCTTTGTGACCCCATAAATAGCAGCATGCCAGGCCTCCCTGTCCATCAACAACTCCCGGAGTTCACTCAGACTCCGGCTCATCGAGTCTGTGATGCCATCCAGCCATCTCATCCTCTGTTGTCCCCTTGAGCCCATCTTTGCATGAAATGTTCCCTTGGTATCTCTAATTTTCTTGAAGAGATCTCTAATCTTTCCCATTCTGTGCTTTTCCTCTATTTCTTTGCATTGATCACTGAAGAAGGCTTTCTTATCTCTTCTTGCTATTCTTTGGAACTCTGCATTCAGATGCTTATATCTTTCCTTTTCTCCTTTGTTTTTCATTTCTCTTTTTTTCACAGCTATTTGTAAGGCCTCCCAAGACAGCCATTTTGATTTTTTTGCATTTCTTTTTCATGGGTATGGTCTTGCTCCCTGTCTCCTGTACAGTGTCACAAACCTCCTTCCATAGTTCATCCGGCACTGTGTCTATCAGATCTAGTCCCTTAAACTTATTTCTCACTTCCACTGTATAATCATAAGGGATTTGATTTAGGTCATACCTGAATGGTCTAGTGGTTTTCCCCACTTCCTTCAATTTGTGTCTGAATTTGGCAATAAGGATTTCATGACCTGAGCCACAGTCAGCTCCCGGTCTTGTTTTTGCTGAACCTATAGAGCTTCTCCATCTTTGGCTGCAAAGAATATAATCAGTCTGATTTTGGTGTTGACCATCTGGTGATGTCCATGTGTAGAGTCTTCTCTTGTGTTGTTGGAAGAGGGTGTTTGCTATGACCAGTGCATTCTCTTGGCAAAACTCTGTTAGTCTTTGCCCTACTTCATTCCGCATTCCAAGGCCAAATTTGCCTGTTACTCCAGGTGTTTATTGACTTCCTACTTTGGCATTCCAGTCCCCTGTAATGAAAAGGACATATTTTTTGGGTTTTAGTTCTAAAAGATTTTCGTAGAATCGCTCAACTTCAGCTTCTTCAGTGTTACTGGCTGGGGCTTGGATAGTTATCCATAGACTTGGATAACTGATATTGAATGGTTTGCCTTGGAGACAAACAGAAATCATTCTGCCGTTTTTGAGATTGCATCCAAGTACTGCATTTTGGACTCTTTTGTTGACCATGATGGCTACTCCATTTGTTCTGATGGATTCCTGCCTGCAGTAGTAGATATAGTGGTCATCTGAGTTAAATTCACCCATTCCAGTCCATTTTAGTTTGCTGATTCCTAGAATGTCGACATTCACCCTTGCCATCTCTTGTTGGACCACTTCCAATTTGCCTTGATTCATGGACCTGACATTCCAGGTTCCTATGCAATATTGCTCTTTACAGCATCGGATCTTGCTTCTATCACCAGTCTCATGCACAACTGGGTATTTTTCTTGCTTTCACTCCATCCCTTCATTCTTTCTGGAGTTATTTCTCCACTGATCTCCAGTAGCATATTGGGCACCTACTGTCCTGGGGCGTTCCTCTTTTGGTATCCTATCATTTTGCCTTTTCATATTGTTCATGGGGTTCTCAAGGCAAGAATACTGAAGTGGCCTGCCATTCCCTTCTCCAGTGGGCCACATTTGTCAGACCTCTCCACCATGACCCGCCTGTCTTGGGTTGCCCTGCAGGCATGGCTTGGTTTCACTGAGTTAGGCAAGGCTGTGGTCCTAGTGTGATTAGATTGACTAGTTTTCTGTGAGTATGGTTTCAGCGTGTCTGCCCTCTGATGCCCTCTTGCAACACGTACCAACTTACTTGGGTTTCTCTTACCTTGGGTGAGTGGTATCTCTTCACGGCTGCTCCAGCAAAGCACAGCTGCTGCTCCTTACCTTGAACAAGGCATATTTCCTCACCACCGCCCTTCCTGACCTTCAACATGGGATAGTTCCTATAGGCCCTCCTGCGCCTGCACAGCCACTGCTCCTTGGTTTGCTCCTCCGGGCTACTGGCCCTGGCCTCGGGTGTGGGTGGCTCCTCCCGCCTGCAGCCCCTGGCCTCGGGTTCGGGGTGGCTCCGCAGGGTCACCGCCCCTGGCCTCGGGCATGAGGTGGCTTCTCCTGGCCGCCACTGACCTCGGCCGCGGGGTGTCTCCTCCCAGACACCACTGGCCTCGGATGCAGGGTAGCTCCTCTCGGCTGTTCCTGCGCCATGGCAGCCTGGTGCTCTCGGCCGCCGCCCCTGCCATCGGTCGTGGGGTAGCTCCTCTCGGCCAGCTCAGTGCGCCGGCTTGCAGCCACCTGCGCTCAGTGCGCCGGCTCACAGTAACTACACATGTTCTTTAAAAGTGGAGAACCTTTTCCCACCTATGGGTAGAGATGTGGCAATCAGAGGGATGCAGTACTGCTGTCTTTGAAGATGGAGAAGAGATGCCATGAGTCAATGAATGTAGAAGAACCCTGGAAGTTGGAAAGGCCAAGGAAATACATTCTTTCATAAACCTCCAGAAGGACGACAGCCCTGCCAGTATCTTGATTTTGACCCTGAGAGATGCCTGTTGGACTTCTGACCTATTGACCTATAAGGTAATAAATTGTGCTGTCACTGTTTGCAATTTTTTATAACAGTAGACAATAAATGCAGTAATATGTTGATTAAATTCATGTGAATCTATTTGTTTAGTTCTAAAATAGTTGTTTTAATAAAATATTTATTCCAAAAATATGTCTTTAGATCAGCTTACTGTTTGATGAAATAAACATTGATTTATTTATTTTTAAAGGGCTTTTAAAAAAATGTGGATCATTTTTAAAGTCTTTATTGAATATGTTATACTATCTGTTGTTTATGTTCTGGTTTCTTGGTCAAGAGGCACGTGGGATCTCTCCTCCTTGACCAGAGATCAAACCCATACCTCCTGCATTGGAAGGCAAAGTCTTAACCACTGGACCACCAGAGAAGTCCCTAGGTAAATTTAAATACATATAGATTTTACAAATTGACTCTGTTGCTTAAAAGAACACATAACCAGTTGGGCAGATGGAATTTTAAACAGATACTCTCTCCTTCTTGCTACTTCTGGGCAGATTTTATGGGAATCATTTTAAGCAGTTAAGCTAGGAATATATATTGCTGTGGACATGTCTTCCTTCCTGGAGGACATGGAGAATTGCAGGAGTGTGGGAGTTGGAAGGCGACTTGATGTCTGTGGTCAGATAGGTGAAATATTTTGTGGTCTTGTTGATTTTATATATGACTCTTAGTCATAGTCTCCTGGAAATGTGACAACAGTACCCTTTATCTTGAGTTTTCTAGTGTTTGACTTGTTAATGTCAACATGGAAATAGAAAGATGAAAACAAGAAATTCAAAGGTTAAACAAATTATGCAAGATCATGGTTAAAACTGAGTTAGAGGTTAAACTTGGCTTCTTTTATTTCTACCTCGATTATTTAACTGTGATGTAAAAATATAAGCCAAAGCTCAAAGAGTCATGTGATTACTACTTCTATATAAATATACAAATTTTAATTCAATTTTTATATAAACTCTACTTTTTATAGGGGCGTTTGGTGCAATGGTGAAGAATCTGCCTGCTAACGTGGGAGAGGTGGGTTCAGTCCTGGGATCAGGAAGATCCCCTGGAGAAGGAAATGGCACCCCACTCCAGTATTCTTGCTGACAAAATCCATGGAGAAAGGAGCCTGGCAGGCTACAGTCCATGGGGTTTCAGATAGTCAGACAGAACTGCGTACACACAATTTTTATAAAGTGTTTCTATTTAAATTTTGTAAAAATTAAAAAAATAAATTTTCTAAGATTTCAACTATTTGAAGTAACACTAAGTGAGTGAAGTGAAATCGCTCAGTCTTGTCTGACTCTTTGTGATCACATGGACTGTAGTTTACCAAGCTCCTCTGTCCATGGGATTTTCCAGGCAATAGTACTGGAGTGAATTGCCATTTTTTTTTTTCAGAGGATCTTCCCGATCCAGGGATCGAACCTGGGCCACCCGCATTGTAGACAGATGCTTTACTGTCTGAGCCAAGAGGGAAGCAACACAAGTATCTTCCAATTCAAGAATAATTTTCTTTAGTTTAGCATATGTGCTAATTTTTTATTATTGTTATAACAGATTACCACAAACGTGGGACTTAAAAAAAACAAAAATTTATTGTCTTAAATATCTGTAAGGATGAATCTGAAATGAGTCTTAAGTGCTAAAATCAAGGTGTCAGCAGGTCTGGAATCTCCAGAAGAGAATTTGTTTCACTGACTCTTGTAACTTCTAGACACTGCTCAAATTATTTGTCTCCTGAGCAGGTCACTCCAATCTCTTGTTTCTGTCGCCACATCTTCTCTGATGGGCACTCTCTTGCCTCCCTTTTATAAGCTATCTTATATTATATCATACCCATCCAGATAATCCAGTATAGTCTTCCCATCTAAATGAAAGTCCTTAATTAAATCACATCTACAAGTCCCCTTTTACTTTATAAGGTGATATTCAGAGCTTCCAGGGATTAGAATATGACATATTTAGTGTGTGGTGGGGGGGTGAGGGGGTGGCATTATTTGGCATACTACAGTATAAACTAGAAATCACATATGCTCTGAAACCTCTGAGTATTGTCCTTATCTTTGAAGTCCTGACTCTCTTTACAAAGGAGGTTCATTCTAAAAGTCACTGGTTGTCATTTCAATCAAGGCACTATATGTAATTCATAGGATAATAACACTAAAGTGTCTAAAGCTTGGAAATTACTTAGTGCATAACTTTTTGAATCAGTGAGGAAATAGATTAAAACTCTTAAATGATAACCCAAAGTTACCTGCAAAACTTAGAGCAGAGCATGGGCCAAGAAAGGACAAAGGGAATCAATATGTACTGAGTAACCACCATTTGCCAGACACTCTATGTTTTGTAAAGCTTCTGGGTCGGTCTCATTACTTTCAATTTTCTAGATACAACATCTGAGACTAAGAAAATAACTGACAAATCTAGGACCACACAGATATTTTAGTAAACCTGATTCCACTGCTTCTTCCTATATTGCTTTGACCTATTGAACTCAAATATAGATATGGGATTTGCTCTAGCTAATGAAACATGTCTCTTCCAAGCTAAATTTTTAAGAGCTAGTGCTACTTTGCCATGCTCTTTTTGAACTTGCTAGAATCACTGGCAAAATTGTCAATAATTAGCTGGGGTCTTATGGAGAAATGACCTGGACACTAGTATATGGTCTAAGCAAAAAATTATCCTATGCTACTGTAAGGCAGTGAGCTTTGAAGGTCATTTGTTACTCTTGTATAACCTAACTTACTAAGTTACTGATTGTAAAGGACAGAAATTGAACTCAGCTCTGTCTGATTTCAAAGCCTATGTCCTATAATTTAGACCTTGGATTCTTATTCTAGTGTTTATTTGTCCACATTGAGAGGCACATGCAGATTATAGGGAAACTGTCTTGCACTATGGACTGGATATAAAGACTTTGTCCCAAATAAATTTGTGATGTAAGTGGATATTGATTTTTAAGAAGGACTAGATTATTGCTGTCCTAACCTTTTTTTTTTTTAACCAATTATTGGAATATACTTTATGTGAAAGAAACTGGGCAATGATATCAAGCAGTAGAGTGGAGACCGTATAGTAGAGCTTATCTAAGTTGCCCTTTGAGATACTGACTTTCTTAACCCTCACAAAATCTCTCTCAAGTAGGTGTTATTATTCTCATTCCATTTTTTAGATAAGAAAACTAAGGCATAAGCCTTAGTTTGTTACCATAAGTAAATGGTAACAATTGCATTATAACTGGCTGTGGTTCCTAAATCTTCTTTGTGTGTGTGTGTGTGTGTGTGTGTGTATGTGCTCAGTTGCTAAGTTGTGTCTGACTCTTTGCAACCCCGTAGACTATAGCCTGCCAGGTTCTTCTGTCCATGGGATTTTCTTCTTTGCTGCTGCTGCTATTGCTGCTAAGTCGCTTCAGTTGTGTCTGACTCTGTGCGACTCCATAGATGGCAGCCCACCAGGCTCCCCCGTCCCTGAGATTCTCCAGGCAAGAACACTGGAGTGGGTTGCCATTTCCTTCTCCAGTGCATGAAAGTGAAAAGTGAAAGTGAAGTCACTCAGTTGTGTCCGACTCCTAGTGACCCCATGGACTGTAGCCCACCAGGCCCCTCTGTCCATGAGATTTTTCAGGCAAGAGTACTGGAGTGGGATGCCATTGCCTTCTCCAAGCCCCTGTTAAATCAAACTTGTTAATTTATTCCAAATATTTGCAGTCAAACCCAACACATTTAATATATGTGATTTTTAAAAGCACTGGAATATAAACTAAGATTATATTTAAAATTTTGTGTTGCAACTTCTACTTCATATGTTGTTTCTGTTTAACAAGATACTGGTCAATTAAAAGTGCAAATCAAACCAGATTGGTGGCTTCAAAGAAATGTCTGGCTGTCTGACTAAATTTATAGACTAGCCATAATTAAATCTACAGTATTCTGTACATCTTCCCCTGTAACCACTGGAGTACTTAATGACAACTGCTCCGATTATCACCATTTTAAAAAAGGCTATGTCTTTTTGAATTATGATTTACTCTGGATATGCCTCAGTGTTCATCTCAGCGCTATTTACAATATCCAAGACATGGCAACACGCTGAATGTCCATCAGCAGAAGAATGGATAAAGAAGATGTGGTACATGAATAAAATGGAATGTTATTCAGCCATAAAAGGAATAAGGACTTCCCTGAGCTCAAATGGTAAAGAATCTGCCTGCAATGCAGGAGACCAGGGTTTGATCCCTGGGTTATTGGGTCATTTGTAGAGACATGGAGGAGAAGGCAATGGCAAGCCATTCCAGTACTCTTGCCTAGAAAATCTCATGGAAAGAGAAGCTTGGTAGGCTGCAGTCCATGGGGTCGCTACTAGTTGGACACTACTGAGCGACTTCACTTTCATGCATTGGAGAAGGAAATGGCAACCCAGTCCAGTGTTCTCACCTGGAGAATCCCAGGGATGGGGGACCCTGGTGGGCTGCCGTCTCTGGGGTCACACAGAGTTGGACATGACTAAAGTGACTTAGCAGCAGCAGCAGCAGTAGAAACATGGATGGACCTAGAGACTATCATACAGAGAGAAGTAAGTCAGAAAGAGAAAAACAAGTATCATATACTGACGTATCTATGTGGGATCTGGGAAAATGATAGAGATAATATTTGCAAAGCAGAAATAGAGACAGACATAGAAAACAAATAAATGAATACCAAAGGGGGAGGGAAGGTGGAAGGAGCTGGGAGACTGGGATTGGCATATATGCACTATTGAAACTATGAATAAAATAGATAACTAATGAGAACCTACTCTACAGAACAAGGAACTCTACTCAGCGTACCGTGGTGACCTGAATGCGAAGGAAATCCAAAGAGCAGGGGTTGTATGTATATACACGCAATAAACTAATTAAAAAATAAAATATCTGTGTCTTCTGCTTCAACTAAAATGCAAATATGTCCATGTCACTACCGTCTTCTTTCTTTTTTAACTTGTGCCACTATAATATCAGTTTGACATCTCATCTTCTTAACTTTGGTAAGGAGCTAAAGATTTTTTTTAAGTATTAGATCTGAAAATCAAACACCGTGCTAAGTCAAGTCATTTTATTTGGCAAAGCCCTGTCCTAAGGAGTGATTAATGTGTTGTTTTAGATTTGAGAAAGCAGTTAGGGAACAGGCTGGTGGGCCACCTGCCAGAAAGGGTGTACTTTACAAGATAGTATTTCTGAAGTCAATCAAGTTAATTGTGTAATACCTTAAGGTATAAGAGATATCTTCCTTTCAGAGTTTATTGATCACACAGACTCATGGCTTTGAAAATATGTTCCATTTTCTTAGCTATTGATTAATATTAATACTGAACAGTTGAATTTCTATTTCCTGTGGCTTCAAGATGTCACATAATGGAGACTCCACATAGGAAATGGCAACCCACTCCAGTGTTCTTGCCTGGAGAATCCCAGTGATGGGGAAGCCTGGTGGGCTGCTGTCTATGGGGTCACACAGAGTCAGACACGACTGAAGAGACTTAGCAGCAGCAGCAGCAGCAGCAGCAGCAGCAGCACATGACTTTATAACTGATTAACATTATAAAAATTATCCTTGATGATATAGTAGTCAATGTTAAAAGGATGTGGGGAATGATCTCTCAAATCATTCATTAATTCTTTTACTCTTAATGTTAAACATCTTCAGCACTCTACTTTCTATGCACTGTTTTGAAGTATCTGTTTATATTCCTTGTGCAGCGGGCTGAAGTTATATTACTAAAGGTGAAGTTCTAAGTGTTCACAGTATGTAATCAGGAGCATTTATCAGAGGAGGGGCCTACCGAGTAATCACCTAACATTTAGAGATTACTCTTTTGAATACTTTCCCTGCTCTGCTACTCCTCATCCCACTGTAAATCTCATTGAACCTCAAACATCTGAAAGAAATAAACAAATACAGGAATAGTCAAACTCATGTATGTGATAAAGATCAAAATATAAAAATCCAGGGCCAGAAGTCCAGCATTTTGAGCTTCAAAACTTGACATACATTTAGTCTAATATTTAGACTTAATTTTGATTTACGAAACCTATTTTTTTTAATCAATTAGAAAACTGAATCTCATTTGTTCTGATTTCTTTTAAAAACTTAGCAACTGAGTGGTGTTTTCTGGCTTGCTCTGTAAGAGTAGAACAGCACCAGGAAGACTTTCTCCTTTAGTGGAAGGTTCTCTGTATTGCATTTCTTGTGCTTTACCCTGTGTGTTTGAGCCAATGCCATCAGTACATCTGGAATTAAAATTTAGTCTTAGAAAGACCGAAAGAGTAGTGTTAAATGAAACAGGAGAATGTTTTGATTTATTGGAATGCATGGTAAAAACCATGCATAAATTATGTACAAAGTTATGGTTGTTTTTGACATATGTGATACAGGATCTACTTTTAACAATTCAAGATATAGACTATAATTTCAAAAATATGAAAGCAGAAAGAATTCTAACTTAAAAAAATGATTTAAGCTCTGCTTATCTGAAACATTATTTCAAATGTTTTAAAGCCAAAACTTCAAAACTTGTTTCAGTAAAAAATATAGTTTAGCTGAATCAGCAGAACAACAAAAGAAAATATTAGATGCATTTAGGCATTATATAGGATTGTGGGCTAAGAGAGTACTATGGCACAGCGACACATAGAGATGTATATAGATACACACAGAGAAAGAAAGATACACATGTGGATATATACCTGTGAATGTATATATTTCATTTTATGTTTTTCTTTTTATAATCTTACAGCTTTACATATAACTTTTGTGTCTAGCTTTCAAACATGATAAATATGTAATCCTTTTGTTATTTCATTGACAATAATGTATTTTCAGTGCTATGAAAACTTACAAGGTAAACCATATTGTATGTTATTCAAATCATGGTCATAGAAAATGTTCACTGAATGCATCTAGAATTTCTCTACTGAGTGGTAGCAAATGATATTGCCACATTTTGTAATACTTCTGTACAAGACATAAGAGCTTTCAGCATATTCATGGTACTAGAAATTTTTCTACCAGAAATTTTTCTACCATCAGCTAATGTATAATTAAATGAAACTTCCATATGTTGTTTATTGGAATCCACAAAATGGGTTCCAACAGCTTAATAATTATACCTTTACTGATAATCATGTTTATAAAAACCTATATTTCAATTTAGTTTTCTAAGAAGAAATTATATCCTTTCAGCTGTAACCTCTTTAAACACACATGCATGTTATCTGATATTCATTATGGCTTTAAAAGTAGATTATATTTAAAACTAATTTTCACAATTAAAAGAAGTCTTAAAAAAATTTTGAGAATACTACCCGTTCTATTGATCCATTCTATTCATTCATTTCAGTTACCCATGTATGCATAAGACATTGTTCATTCATCTTATGAATAGGCCACAGGACAGTATTAGGTATGTCTTTGTGTGTATGTTCAGATCCTCGCTTGGTCCTCCTAGAATGAGGACTATTTCATATGCCCTGTTCATATTCACAAAGCTGCTGCATTTGTGTGTGCATTATTCTTATGGGCTTCCCTGGTGCCGAAGGTAAAGAATCTGCCTGCAATGCAGGAGACCTGGGATCGATCCCTGGTTGGGAAGATCCCTTGGAGAAGGGAGTGGCAACCCACTCCAATATTCTTCCCTGGAGAATTCCATGGACAGAGGAGCCTGGCAGGCTACAGTCCATGGGGTTGCAAAGAGTGGGACGCGACTGAAGCGACTGAGCACCATCACCAAATAGTCGGACATGACTGAGCAATTAACCCCTTCTTTCTTTTTTTAATTCTTTTATAGGACCTGTTAGGCAAGAATTAACCAGATATGATCTTTTCTGGATTAACTTTAATTTTCTATAACTTTTCAACTCACTCTTGGTCTTTGTATTCCTGCTCCCCACTACCTTGAGATTTCCTCAAATCTATTTCTTAACCACAAGTTCCTTTCATTCTTTAAATTGAAAAAAAATTTATTGTTCTCTGGAAGTTACTTTTTCTACAGTATTCCATTCTCATTTTTATGGATTCTGTATTTTCTCACATCTTTTGGAATTTACTGATTACGGGGAAGCATCCAATTTTATTGTGTCTTAATGATAAATAACAACAGAAAATGTGCAAGAGAGCACACACACATGCACATGTGTGCACCAAGTTGAAAGTTGTTTGCAGGTTTAATATTAATGTGAAACACATTTAAAAGATCACTACACAATTAGCTTTAAACAAATCTACTGAAAGAAATAGGGGAAAGGTGAAAAGTTCCATTTAGGTTGTACATTTAATTGCTTTGTAAGTATATTGAAGTTTACACTCTACTTTGAAGAATCGAAGCTGGATGTGCTAATATATGCAGCATTAGTACTATTAATACTGGAAAAACCCATCGAAGGACTTAGAGAAAGAGGCGCTGACTGCCATGAGGGGAAGGTATGTACAACATAATGCCTCGTGTTAAAAGAACATGCTTATTGTTTGGGTTCTTCTTTTTATTTATTTATTTTTACCTATTTTCCCCTGTCACATCTTCCTTTTTTTTTTTTCCTTGTGACTAACTGACCAATGACTGGACTCCACTGAGCTGAATATGCTCATGTCTGCCATAAACTCAAAGACCTAGCAGAGCTCATGAGAGAAGCAAAATGATAACTGCCCTTTTGGAGAGCAGTGTTCCTGTATTTCATCCCTCTTCTCAGTGTATATTAGAAAAACAAAACTCCTGTTTCCAGCAGCAGGCTCTGTCTTACTATGAAGTCGGAGATGGATTAGAGAAGACTTCCTTTTCCTGGAGGAGGAGTCTTCCTTCAAACAAATCAGTCTGGCAGCACATCTAGAAGTTTCCTATCTCAGCTTCTCTGGATACTATGAAGGCTGAATCCTCCCCCTAAATATCACCCAGCTCTGTGTCCAAAGGATGAGGACAGCTAAGCACTCAGCCCCTTTCTTCCCTGCAGCAGTCTCTCCTCATTCTCAACAGTAGTTTCCTAGAAAGTGCAACGTTATTTCTCTAAATTCTTCAAAAGCAGGGCCCATGTGTCATACTATATATTTCTCTTCTCTTTCTTTCCTATATTTTCATGTACTATTCTCTTTTGGAAAAAAAAAAAAGGACTACTAAAACTTACTAGTTGTTTAATAAATTTTGAAAGAAGAGGTTGCTGATAACTTTGCCTTGAAATTGGAAATTGATTTTGTTCTTCCAATAGCTCTGAAATATTCTTCTCTTCTCAAAATTTTGCTCTTCTTAAACTTGCTAAGACCATCTGTCCCAAAATTAGGAGGGCTTGGTATAATTCAGAGATGTTTCAAGAACTGAATATGACATTTGAATAAAAAGCAAAAAAAGTGAAACTCAGCACTGTTTTCATTTATTTACGGTGTGGGGAATAAGTGGTTTTTCTTAACTTTATTATGATCGTGTGATTGTTGCTGCTACATCCAGTGTATATTGTGTGACTTTGTAACAGATTATTTCCATCTCTTCTCATGTACTTTAATATATTATTGTCATTTAACTTAAATATCACTCTAATAACCTAAAACATTGTTTTTATTTTACTGTAAATACTTATTTGGACTTCCCAAGTGGCTCAGTGGCAAATAATATGCCTGCTAAGCAGGAAACATGGGTTTGATCCCTGAGTGGGGAAGATCCCCTGGAGGAGGGCATGGCTTGCCTGGGAAATCCCATGGACAGAGGAGACTGGCGGGCTAAAGTCCATGAGATTGCAGAGTCAGACAGGACTTAGTCACTGAGCATGCACAAGCATATATAGTTATTTACAGTAAAATTCAGTAGCATTAAATGTATTCACAATGCTGTGTAATCATCAATTCCCTCCAGTTTCAAACTTTGGAAATGCATCATACAAATTAAGGAATCACTCTTCATTTCCTCTTGCCTTCATCCCTTGATACTCCTTAATTTGCTTTCCTTTTCTGTTCTGAATATACCATATGAAAGGAGTAACGGAATATGTAACTTTTGTGCATGACTTCTTTCCTTTAGCACAATGTTTTTGGAGGTTCAGCCAGCTTGTGGCACGTATCAGTACTTCATTCGTTTTTATGCCCGAATAATATTTCATTATTTTATGTAACTCAATTTGCTTATCCAGTCATCTGTTGATGATTGTGTGGGTTGGTTTCCACCTTTTGGCTGTTAAAAATACAGGCATACCTTGGAGATATTGGAGGTTGGGCTCCAGAATATCACAGTAAAACAAATATCTCAATAAACACCATCACATGAACTTTTTGATAAATTTTGGCATATAAAAGTTACGTTTACACTACACTGTAGCTCTGTAGTCTATTAGGTGTACAATGGCATTATGTCTAAGAAACAATTCATATACTTTAATGTTTAAAATGCTCTATTGCTAAAAGATGCTAAATATCTCCTGAGCCTTCAGCCAGTTATGGTAGTAATACTAAAGATCACTGATCACAGATTACCATAATAAATATATTAGTAATGAAAAGTTCAAAATATTGTAATAACTTCCAAAACGTAAGAGAGACACAAAGTGAGCAAATGCTGTTAAAAAATGACACCTGTAGACTCGTTTGCGACAGGATTGTCAGAAATCTTCAATTTGTAGAAATACAGCACCTGTGCGTACATGTGCATGCTGCTAAGCTGCTTCAGTCATGCCCAACTCTTTGTGACCCTCTGCACTGCAGCCAGCTATGCTCTTCTGTCCATGGGATTCTCCAGGCAAGAATACTGGAGTGGGTTGCCATGCCCTCCTCCAGGAGATCTCCCCAGTCCAGGGACTGAACACATATCTCTTACATCTCCTGCATTGGCAGGCGGGTTCTTTACCACTAGCGCCACCTGGGAAGCCCAAGCATCTGTGAAGTATAATAAAATGAGAGGTAACTCTAGTGCTGCTATAAACATTTATGTACAAGCTTCTGTGTTGCATCTGTATTTTTAATCCTCTTGGGTATGCATCTAGGAGTGAAATTGCTGGGTCATATGGTAATTCTATGTTTAACTTTGTGAAGCACTTCTAAGCTGCTTCCAGAGTGTCTGCTGCAGCATTTTACATTCTAACCAGAAATGTACAAGGGTTCCTATTTCTCTGTATTCTTGCCAATACTTATTCCATTTTTTATTAAACCTCCTGGTGGACGTGAAATGGTAAGTCACTGTGATTTTGATTTGCAGTTCCACAAGGACCAATGATTTCTGCACAGCCTTCTCTGTACTTATTAGACAGTTGTATATTTTCTTCAGAAAAAATATCTATTTGAGTCCTTTGCTCATTTTTTAATTGGATTGTTGGTCTGTAATGTTGAGTTGTAAGAGGTTGTTATATATTCTAGATATAAAAATCTTAGTAGATATATGACTTGAAAAAGATCCCTCTCATTCTGTAAGTTGTCTTTTTAAATTGCGGATAAAGTCCTTTGATGAACAAAAGGTTCTAATTTTAAAGAAGCTCAAATTTCTATCTTTTATTGCTTGTACTTTTGGTGTTAAATCTAAGAATCCACTGCCAAATCCCAGGTCATGAAGACTGTTCCTTACAGTTTCCATGTTCAGCTTATAGTACCTGTCTCCTTGTGTGTCTGGCCTACTTGTTGTATTAGAATCTCTAACATACTAGTTGCAGGTTTTCCAAATTCACTCTGGTAAATCCATATTGGTGTTACACCTGAGTTTGGCTCTGATGTTTGCTTGATCTCTTCAGCTGTGTTTTTAATTGCTCTTTGGCATGGCTTGTATGTAATAAGAACTGAAGTCATGGGACTTTAGTTTGAGGATTTATGTTAATTTGATTAGGAGTTAGTCTGTGTTTAATGTTCGTTTTGTTTAATGTTTATGTGCCAGAGGTTTTAAATCCCTCCAGTGTCTTTATTATTGTCTTCCTATTGTCTTTGAGCTTTCCTGAGAATTCTTCCTTTGAGTTTGAGTTTTGTGCCTCTTTTAGCCCTAATTTACTGACATGATACTGAATCCCTGTAGGTGGTGGTAACATGTGATGGAGGGAAAGCATTCTATAATTTTATAATTTCATCTCCGCTTTTTAGTGAGCCTGTGTTCCTAGACTGTAGCATTAACAAGTGTTTCTCTACTTCCCACCCTTCCTGACCCCGTCCCCCAGGTGAAACAGGCTAGAGGGAGCTGGAGTGAGGAAAATCTTTCTCCATATGGGATCAGACTCTGGAACAAAGTTTTTGCCCCTACAGAGTAGGCTTCTGTTATAAAGAACAGATGCATTATATAATCATGGTATTTTTTGTTTAGCTTGTTGATGTGATAGGTTATAGTAATTGATTTTCAAGTGTTGAATCAACCTTGCATATCAGTTATAAATCTCAGTTGGTTATACTGTATATTTCTTTGTCTACATTGCTGCCATTGCTGCGTTGTATTTCTTAATATTTGGTTGGGGATTGTTTTGCAGCTGTGTTTATGAGTTCTGTTGATCTGTAGCTTTCTTGTTATATCTTTGTCTTGATTTGGTAGTAAGGCATTGTTAGCCTCATGGAATGATACAGTCCCTTTGCTTCTGTCCTCTGAAAGAGATTACAGGGAATTAGCATAGTTTCTTTCTTAAACGTTTGGTAGAATTTGCCAGTGAACTCATCGAGGTCTGATGCTTTCTGTTTTGAAATGTTCAGTGATGTATTTCCCTTCCCCCAGGTTAGTTAGGCTCTGATAAAAGCCAGCAGGTTAGGCTCTGGTTAACTAGCTTTTCCTAAGAGTAGATCTTGTTATGAGTAACAGAGTGTTCTAGCTTATTTCAAAATGGTTTATTATCCTTATCCCCTCCTCTTGCCTGAAGCCTGAGGGGATTATTATTATTATTATTATTTTCATATTTAGTATGGGAGCCTGATTGAGCTCCTGTGGGCAAACCTCACAATATTGTGAGGCCCTCTCATGTCTGGGTTTCCCTGGAGTTTTGAACTCTCATAGTTGTTCACAATAAACCTCCAGCAATTCCCCAGTTACAGTTCAGATGTTCCTATCCTGGCGTTGGTACCTATAGCTGTTTTCCTTCATCAGTCTCTGCTCCAGTAAGCCATGACTCCTTGTATTCACCTGTCTGTCTCCCTAATCTTATAAGCAGCATTTAGCCCTGTGTTTGCCCCTCTCTTAACAGATCAAAGAAAATGTTGTATTCTTTTTTTTTTTTTGGTCTATTTTTATTAACTGTTAGTATGGAATAGCAATTCCAAATCTCCTTACATGTAGATCTGAAAGCCAAAAGTCTCAGTTGCCTTCTTCAGTTTACTTTTTAATAGAATAAAATGTCGTGTTATAATATTTGAAGATGGTAATTATTTAATCTTATCAAGTTCACAGGTTGGATTTTTAGATATTTTGGAGTACATAATATCATCAAAAACACGAGGTTATTATTTACAATTTACTTTTAGTAATAATTATATGCAATGAAGCATAAAAAAAAATTGTCAGAACCAATGCAAGGGGTAGACTTTGAAAGGCAAAGAATAGGATTTTCATTTTCAGCACTGCAGTGAACTAGACTTTCTGAAAAGTCCTCCAAATAAAAGACACTTAGATGGTACAGACAGTCCTATGTACAGGGCAGCAAAAGAGACACAGACTTAAGTTTTGGACTCAGCAGGAGAAGGAGAGGGCGGGATGATTAGAGAGAATAGCATGGAAACATATACATTACCATATGTAAAATAGATGACCAGTGTGAGTTTGATGCATGAAGCAGGGAACCCAAAGCTGGTGCTCTGGGACAACCTAGAGAGAGAGGGTGGGGAAGGAGGTGGAAGGGGGTTTAGAATGGGGGAACACATGTATACCCTATGGTCAATTCATGTTAATGTATGACAAATACCGTCACAATATTATAATTATCCTCCAATTAAAGTAAATAAATAGATGTTTTAAAAGGCACTTAGAAAAACTGGATAAAATACAACAATATCTTATAAGAATATTTGGACTTGACAAGAAGAATTAAAGAAGTCTCCTGTGGCTCCAAATTAAACAGACTGAAAACCAGGGAGTTTCGTGTGAACAAAGTCATCTACTTGATGCAGTTATTATCTGAGGATGTCCAGAGAGGAAATCTCAGCATCCAGGTCATGCCTTTATCATTGCTCATTGTACTATAATCTTCCATACGTATCTGTCACTAGACTGTGAGTTCTTTGAAGGCGGGAATGCTACCTTATTCATCTATTGTCCCGGTAACTCAGTAAATATCTACTGAAATAAACAGAGAATAATAAAAGCTGAGAGAAAAGACAATCTACCAAAGAATGACATTAGAATAAGAGCAGACTTAGAGCCACAATAGGAACCATGAATTAAAGAATAGTATATTAAGTACTTTGAGGTAAAATCAGTCTCAACATCACTTAAGGAAAAGGATAATTATGGACAAACTGAAAGTCACAATCAAATCATTCTAAGAGAATGTTTAGAATATATTCTTCAATAAAAGAAAAATGATTCCTGAAATAAATACTGAGATGTAAAGAGAAATAGCAAAGAAAGATGTGGGTGAACAAGTGAGCAAATTTGAACAAACATTGACTGTATAATATAATAAAAATGAATACTATGAGACAGGATAACAAAAGATAGCACTGAAATTTTATGAAACAATTACAGT
>SJYC01020072.1:0-20465 GCA_006408675.1 Madoqua kirkii | reverse complement strand
CCTCTTTATGTCTAAAAGTTTTACGATCACACTGTCTTATCGAGAGCAAGCTTTTCAAAGATAGATGAGGTGACTAGAACTGAGGACAGCTCCTCTGGAAATCCATCCCATTTGGTTGTTGTTTAGTTGCTCAGTCATGGCAGACTCTTTGCGACCCCATGGACTCTAGCCCCCCAGTCTCCTCTGTCTGTGGGATTTCCCAGGCAAGAATACAGGAGTGGGTTGCCATTTCATTCTCCAGGGAGTCTTCTTGACCCAAGGACTGAAGCTGCTTCTCCTGCATTGGCACGCAGGTTTTTTTACCACTGACCCGCCAGGGAAGCCCTCTCATTTGCTTGGGGAATGGAAACTTCTTCCCCTTCTCAGTTAGCCAATTCCAGTAATTACATGACTTTTTCTCCAGTCCTACTTGTTCTTTTGCCACATTCCTCTTCCTACCCTCACCCTACTTTCCCCCTCAGGCTCCGTTTTATCTACTCCATGGCAATGGAACTTCTGACTCTGCAAGTCCATGGCCAAATATTTCTGCCTTACACTCTGAGTCTTAGTTTCTGCTTCAGCAAAGGCTGGGAATGCATTTGTGAAGCCAACAAGATATCATTGGCTAATGCTTCTTCCATGCTAGGCACTCCTCTGGGAAGACAGGTGAAACAGTGAATGAGACCCATGAAGCCCATGCTCTGAGGAACTTACATTCTAGTTTTGTAGACAGATAATAAAAATACCAAATAAAGAAGCAAGAAAAAACATGTCAAATGTGATGATGATATGCAATGAATAAAGATTTGTTGAAATGATAGAGTATCTGTATAAACTAACTAATCCTTCCTGTGTGCATTTTACACCATGGTCCACCAAAAAGTGACAAAGTGCAGGGCCCTCAAATTTTTTAATATCTGTTAAGAATATGTTCAGGTGTATGTAATAGAAACATATAATAGATAACTAATGAGAACCTACTGGATAGCGCAGGGAACTCCACTCAGTACTCTGTGGTGACCCAAATGGGAAGGAAATCCAAAAAAGAGGGGATATATGTATACGTGTAGCTGATTCACTTTGCTGTGCAGCAGTAACTAACACAACATTGTAAAGCAACTATACGCCAATGAAAATTAATTAAAAAATAACTTTCACATACAGTGGACTTAAATAATTGGGACTTCATATTTTTTCTCAAATCACAAATTTTTTAGTGTTTATTTATTTAGCCAAGCTATACAGAGCAGTGTCCCTATGACTCAGTAGGCCTTTCACCCATGATCACAAGTGGCTTCTATATTTTCAGATATAGCACTTGTAACTCAAGAACAAAGAGGGAGGAGTCACAGCATATATTTTTTTCAAAACTGCCCCTGCCTTTCCCCCAAGAGAACTACGCTTGGGGCTTAGTCTCATAAGGGATGATACAGTCACTGCCAGCTACAGAGGAAAATGAGAAAATTGGGAAAATATCTACCATTTTAGGCTTACACAAACTGAGACCTAGGACCTAGGACCTGCTAGATTGTTACCTTGAACAAAATCAGAGCACTTTTAGCAAAGAAGCTGCTGCTGCTGCTAAGTCGCTTCAGTCATGTCTGACTCTGTGCGACCCCGTAGACGGCAGCCCACTAGGCTCCTCTGCCCTTGGGATTCTCCAGGCAAGAATACTGGAGTGGGTTGCCATTTCCTTCTCCAATGCATGAAAGTGAAAAGTGAACGTGAAGTCACTCAGTCATGCCCAACTCTTAGCGACCCCATGGACTGCAGCCTACCAGGCTCCTCCATCCATGGGATTTTTCCAGGCAAGAGTACTGGAGTGGGGAGCCATTGCCTTCTCCTAGCAAAGAAACAGTAGAAAGTAAACATTTGTTGGGTAAGTAACAGTGAGTTCCAGTCATTGATTTTTCATTAGCCTAGACATACAATCTATAAGAAGAAGAAATATACTGTTTGTTTGTCCATAAATTCTGAAGAAACTATGATCTTGAATTTCATTTCAGTCTTAATTCAGAGCCCTCTGCACCAAATACTTGAATAATAATACTAAACCTCAAGTGGGATGATGTCAGATTTCCTTAATTCACCCACAGACAAATCAATAAGGATCCACATGCTTTATGTTTGTTTAGAAAATCTTCTTTTCTTCACTTTCTAAAACAAATAATGACAGGGCAGCAGCAAAACTCAGTGATAATGAGAAAAAAGCAATTATTCTGATATAAGACTAACAGGCCTCAGCATGAGAGGAACGTGGTAGAGAAATTTTAAATGCCTCCTCTATGGCCTGAAGGGTATTTCATAACAGGGGGAAAAAATTGGGATAGAATATGAAAATTGGGGGGAAAAACTCAAAAGGAGAAGCAGATATACTTCCAGCATTAAAGTAAGAATCACCATGGCCTTTTGGAAGTGTGAGATAAGATGGTTATACAATTTCCTGATCCACAGGACATCATTTCATTATTTAGTAGAAAGAATTAAAATGGAAAAGAACTCACAATGACATTTCACTCCACCAGCGATATCAGAATGCACAAATAGAGAATTTCACTTTATGCTTTTAGAACCCTGCCCCAGTCTCTTGTATGCTGGCTGCTGCTGCTGCTGCTACTGCAAAGTCGCTTCAGTCGTGTCCGACTCTGTGCGACCCAATAGATGGCAGCCCACCAGATTCCCCCGTCCCTGGGATTCTCCAGGGAAGAAAACTGGAGTGGGTTGCCATTTCCTTCTCCAGTGCATGAAAGTGAAAAGTGAAAGTGAAGTCACTCAGTTGTGTCCAACTCTTAGCGACCCCACAGACTGCAGCCCACCAGGCTCCTCTGTCCATGGGATTTTCCAGGCAAGCTGGAGTGGAGTGCCATTGCCTTCTCCATGCTGGCTGCTAAGAGTTCATAAATGCACCCTTCTCTAGAGAACTTTTCTCTGCAGGTGGAAGCAACCTATCAGGACAGATTGACCTCCTTCCTCTCTGCTCCCTCCTGTACCATCAAGCAGCCAACAGCCAATGACACTAGAATTGAAAAGATCATCCTTGCTTCAGAGCTGAATCAACTGTCATTTTACTCCAGAGCTCCTTGTGGGATCAGGCAGGAGCTAGCTTCCTGCTGACAGCACATCTTCCCTAGGCTACGTGCCCATCACTTCCGGAGTCTTTCACTTCTTTCTCAGTAAGATACATACATCTGAATACTGAGTCAGGCTCTGTGGCTTTGGAACTCCATGTGACATGAAAATGAGACACCCCTTTCCACCTGTGAAAATTTATAACCTCGGAGCTTAGTGAGGACCACGGAGGCCACTTTCTACAGAAGAATGTGCCATCAGGGTTCCCTCCTGCCTCTTGATTGTAGTGCAAGTTGGTAGTAGCAGCTTCTGATGTCATAGGTGTGTCTCTCCTCCAGAGTCTCCACAGTATGCATGCATGCTCTGTCGTGTCCAACTCTATGAGGCCCCATGGACAGTAGCCCACCAGGCTTCTCTGCCCATAGGATTCTCCAGGTAAGAATACTGGAGTAGGTTGCCATCTCCTACTCCAGGGGATCTTCTAGACTCAGCGATCAAACCTGAATCTCTTGGGTCTCCTACACTGGCAGGGCGATTCTTTACCACTAGGGCCACCTGGGAAGCCCATTGTGTCTCCACAGGGTCAATGCTATTCCTATAAATTATTGACAAGCAAGCACTCTTTCTTCCAAGTCTGCTCCCCAATGGCTCTCTGCTTTCTTTTAGTCCAAGTAATGCTTCAACCACTCAGAGTTCTCTATTGCAAGCATTGATCCCTTTCTGGGAATAACTTTGCAGAGGAAGAAAATTGTGAAGAATATGAAACTGGCAGCAAGAAGCATAAAATGCAGGGAAAATAGTGTTTTTCACTTCACTCCTAGATGTTCATCCCTGGATAAGAGGGTCATGGCACAGATTTCCAAATTTCAGCTTGAGCAGTGTTTTTTCCTCACCTGGTCCTGATATAGACAACTAAATGTTGGCATAAGACCTAGACTCTACTTTCTGTGACTCAGCACCAGCAGTTCTGGTAGCAGATTTATCCTTCCAGACAAACACACAAACATATATGTGTTTCTGTGTGTATGCATGTGTGGATTATATATCTACAAAATTAAAAGAAATATATCCTCTTTACTCCTTCTTCCCCAGGGAGTGGATGTATGCATTAACATTATAATGGGACTTTGATATTTATGTAAAAAAATTACAGAATGAACATATATATTTACATGTATGCATCCGTGTGTGCCAAGTCACTTCAGTTGTGTCTGACTCTGCAACTCTATAGACTGTAGCCTTACAGGTTCCTTTGTCCATGAGATTCTCCAGGCAAGAATCCTGGAGTGGGTTGCCATGCCCTCCTCCAGGGGATCTTCCTGACCCAGGGATTGAACCCATGTGTCTTATGTCTTCTTCATTGGCAGGTAGGTTCTTTACCACTAGTGCCACCTAGAAGTCCATTTACATATATATATATGTAAATATATATATTTACACTTATAACACTTATATGTATGTATACATGTATATAATCCATATCCCTGGGAGTAGATTTAAGTAAATTAGCATTGTAAAGGAACTTTGATATTTATATATAAAAAACTTATAGAATGAACCTTACAGAAGAAACATATATATTTACATGTATACATATATATACTTGGGCTTCCCAGGTGGCTCAGTATTATAGAATTGACCTGCCATTGCAGGAGACGCAGAAGATCGGGGGGGTCAGTCCTTGTGTCAGGAAGATACCCTGGAGGAGGAAATGGCAAGGCAGTCCAGTATTCTTGTCTGGAGAATCTCACGGATAGAGGAGCCTGGCAGGCTGCAGTAAAGAGGATATATTTCTTTTAATTTTATAGGGAGACAACATGCAAAATATTACTACAATATTTTGTGCATTATTCTAAAAGGTTAAAAGTAAATGAACAGATCTAGTCCCTTTTATTCTCTTCCTATAAATAATTTCAGTACTTTATTGACTCTGAAAATCTGCTAGAATTTTATTTTTAAATTCAATTCCTTAATGCTATAATGCAATCCAAGAAAAGCACTTTAGAAAAATTGTTACAATTTCTGGTGGTTAAAATCACTCAGTTTGTGCTGCCTAGTTTATCCCTAAGGTTTCTAAAATGTTTATTGTGACACAAGAGCCAAGTTCTATAATGTCTTCCTTCACAGCAGAGTTGACTAAAAGCTTTCGTTTTCCCACATGGAGGTTTCAAGGCAATAACTTTGCATAGTAAAGAAAGTTGCCATCATGTCATTTTCAGGAAAGTCAAACACACACCCTGATGAAGCTGTTGACAGATATATAAGTGAATTATGGCTTGGCAAAGCATGAAGCCATTAAAGGAAAAATGTCCTCCAATTCATCCCTAAGGATCAGCAGATTTTATACTTGACAGCTTTCCTTTGCCTAATGGAGTTTCAGTGGGAATTATAGCAGCACAGTTTGCATTAGATGATCCTTTTTTAATATGTTGAAATACGGTTCCTAGTTACAGTAAGCTCCAGAGAGACAGAGAATAAGGACCAAGGAGTCTTGCCTAGAAATGCAAATGAGATTTCATTTAAAACCTAACAGTTACACTTGTTGTAAGCAATATTTTAGAGAGAAATGCTTCCTTAAATGAGTGATAGATTGGATGGCTCAATGGATTCCTCCTGGTTTTAAGTTCTCTGAGAGTTTTTGTTTATTTTTTTCCTTTGTTTGTTTTACAGTTTTTCAGTAGGCTGTGCTAAGTCTATCAAAAGAGGTTTGCTGCTGTTGCTGCCAAGTCATTTCAGTCGTGTTCAACTCTGTGCACCCCCATAGAAGGCAGCCCATCAGGCTCCCCTGTCCCTGAGATCCTCCAGGCAAGAATACTGGAGTGGGTTGCCATTTCCTTCTCCAATCAAAAGAGGTTTAGGAATCCTTAAACCTAATATTGACTTGAGTTAATTTTTTGTCGTAATTGGGACAAGTTAGTTTTTTGCTTTATATGCAGGAGACTTACTTGTGGAATCTAGATATAGCTGGCTTCAAAAGAGTGAGAATTTCAAAAAGAGCAATCAAGACAGTGAGAATTTCAAAAAGAGCAAATCATAGTAAATCACAAAAAGGCAACAAAATAATAACATTTACTGTATACCTTGCTTTGACCATATGCTACTGTACTAAAGGTTTTATTTCACAACGAATTCTTTCAGTAGGCCTAAGTAGCAGCTGGTGCTCTATTTTCTTGGCACTAGAAACAAACTATTTTTTAAAAAATTATAAGAAGTCCATAAAAGCTGTTATTTTGTGTTCTCAAATGAATGTGGTGGGCAATCATTATATTGTTCTAGTTTTATTCAGAAAGGCACAACTGAGTTTATTTCAACACCTTTACTTCCAGGAAAGAGGTTGAGCAAATCTCCGTGATCCTGGCTGAATTTATTCAATCAAACAGAAAAGAGAAAATGTTGTTTGTGTAGGACCATTGATTGAGCATATATAAAACTTTTATATGTTTTGATTTAATTATGTATAGTTTCACTTAAGAATGTGCTGATGTGTTTATTTTGGGGTATAACCACCTCGTTAGAGGTCAGCTGGTTGATGATTCTGCTGTGAGCTCCATGTCCATTGTGAGGCACTAGGCCCCCAGCATCTGTGGAGCACACAGGCCCCTTGTATAGAGACTGCTGTCTTTTTGTAGCTATGAGCCATTAAGGAATGAGTGTGGACCAACCAGTTTAGCTAGATTGACTTAGATGAAATCTCTATGTGAAATATGGAAAAATAAAATCAACATATCTGGAAAATTAAAATCGAACATTGTGACAGTCCAGAGAGACTCAATATCGGCAAGGAAAGTAAACTGAAAAGTGCATTAGGGAATCTGGTTGGTAGAGCATTAGTCCCAATCCTGGCTTTCTCACTACCTGGTTTTGTGTCCTTGGACATTTGCTAGGTCTCAGTTTTACCTCTGAAGTGGGGTTGTTGAACTAAATATTTTTTAATTTTTCAATAACCCTTGTTTCTCCTGTTTTTAATCTCTTTCAGAGCTCTAAAAAAATGTGCTGAATTCAATACTTGCCTACATGTACATTGCTTTGACCCAATTTTTCAGCTGAAGCTGATCATGCCAGAGATCACCAGGGAGGTAAAAATACAACTGGGGTCAATTTAACTTTTTAGCATAGTTAATACACAGGCATTTTTGCCATTTGTGAGCTGACTTATTCTTTGTTTTGAGCACCTGCCACACTTAATATATGTACCAACTGCTTGCAATTTAGCAAATTGACCTTGAGTAATGCAGGGATTAAGGGTGTCAATTCCCCACACAGTCAAAAATCCACGTGTAACTTTAGACCCTCCCTAATTTTAGCTAATAGCCTAATGCTGACTAGAAACCTGATGTAAAAATTGATTAACTTATCTAAACAGTTGATTAACACATATTTTGTATGTTACATGTATTTATACTATATTCTTACAATAAAGTAAGCTGCTGCTGCTGCTGCTTCTAAGTCGCTTCAGTCGTGTCCAACTCTGTGCTACCCCAGAGATGGCAGCCCACCAGGCTCCCCTGTCCCTGGGATTCTCCAGGCAAGAACACTGGAGTGGGGTGCCATTTCCTTCTCCAATCATGTAAGTGAAAATGAAAGTGAAATCATTCAGTCATATCCGACTCTTAGCAACCTCATGAACTGCAGCCTACCAGGCTCCTCTGTCCATGGGATTTTCCAGGCAAGAGTACTGGAGTGGGGTGCCATTGCCTTCTCCAATAAAGTAAGCTAGAGAAAAGAAAAAAATGTTAAGAAAATCATAAGGAGGAAAAACTGCATGATATTTGCTGTACTATATTTATTGATATCACAAGTTTATATCATCTGTTTACAAGATGAATTATCTATCAGTACCTACATCAATGTTGTCTTACATGATACAAAATGCCGAAGCTGTTACGCATATAAGCACCAGTCACCAAAAATGAAAAGATAATGTGAAAAAGAAATGCATATTTATTTACAGATATAACAATTCACGCATTGATAACAAGCAGCAGCAATATGATTGTTATATGTATTAATATGTAACATATATTGTCTACTGTAATGGATGTTGCCATGTATGGTATGCAAGGATTTTTGTGCAAAAGCTCGGATAAATTTTAACTTTTTATAATAGATTTATGAATATTTTTATGGTAGTAAGTGGAAAAATTGACTAGTATCTACATGTATCTTATGCATTAGTTATATATCTAACATTTTCTTAATTTTTAAGAAAAAATATCTGAGGTTATTGATATTTCTCCCAGCAGTCTTGATTCCAGCTGTGCTTCATCCAGCCTACCATTTCGCATGATGTGCTCTGCATAGAAGTTAAATAAGCAGGGTGACAATCTACAGCCTTGGTTTACGCCTTTCCCTATTTGGAACCAGTCTGTTGCTCCATGTCCTGTTCTAACTGTTGCTTCTTAACTTGCATACAGATTTTCAGGAGGCAGGTAAGATGGTCTGATATTTCCATCTCTTTAAGAATTTTCTACAGTTTGTGGTAATCCACACAGTAAAAGGCTTTGGCATTATCAATAAAGCAAAAGTAGATGTTTTTCTGGAACTCTTCTTTTCAGTGTTCTGGATTGTATTCAGCTGTGTGTGATGCATGCCAAACTGCTTCAGTCGTGCCTGACTCTCTGCAACCCCGTGGACTGCAGCCCTCCAGGCTCCTTTTGTCCATAGAATTCTCCAGGCAAGAATACTGCAGTGGTTGCCATGCCTTCCTCCAGAAGATCTTCCTGACCCAAGGTTCAAATCTGCATCACTCTCTTAACATCTCCTGCATTGGCAAGTGGGTTCTGTACCAGTAGTGCCACCGGAGAAGCCCAATTTGGCTGTACTTTGTAGATAATAAACACTGAAATAAAGGTTCACAACAGCTTTATGAGTAGTAAGTGCTAGGATAAATGTCAAGTATTACCGTATTTTTTGGTGGTGAAATGTTTAAATATGCATATTAGATCACATAAATCCATTCCACTGAAACAAAATATCTATTAAATAGTGACAGCTAGAATTAATAAGATCAACAAATATCAGTTTCACTATGTAGTAGTTCTTTCTAAGTGCCCTGCATCATCTCAAGTACTTTACAGGTATAATATCGTAATTTCCACACAACCCCATCACTGTCATCCTGACCCTCATTTATCAGTGAGATTAAATAATTTGCCAAAATTCCCACAGTTGCCAAATGGCAGAAAGTGAAAATCACTCAGTCGTGTCCAACTCTTTGGGACCCCATGAACTGTAGTCCATGGAATTCTCCAGGCCAGAATGCCAGAGTGGGTAGCCTGTTCCTTCTCCAGTGGATCTTCCCAACACAGGAATTGAATTGGGGTCTCCTGCATTACACGCAGATTCTTTACCAACTGAGCCAAATGGCAAAGCTGGAATTCAAACCACGGTGATATGAAACCAAAGCTCACTGTATGAGCCTGTAAATAAGAACTGTCTGTCTCTAAACAGTGAAAGTTAAAAGAAATGATGTTTTGATAGAAATTTTTCTAGAGCAAGATTTGGAAACTACAATCTATGAGCCAGTTCCAGCCCTCCACTACTTCTGAAATAAAGTTTTGTAATCATGCTCACTTATTTACACCATGTTTATTGCTGAGTTCTCACTATGGTGTTAGGGTTGAGCAGTCAACATCAAGATTCTATGGCCCCTCAAGACGAAAACATTTACTATCCCACCCTTTACAGAAAATATTTGCAGCCTTCTGGTCTAGGAAGTCTCACTCAGGCTCTTCATGTCTAATCAACCTTCTCTTTTCCCTCCTCTTATAATTCCATAATGAAAAGATGTCACAAATTATATATATCCAAACCCATTCTACCCATCTTTGAATTCAAAATACATGGCATTTTTTTTTTACTTTTTTTTACCATCCAAGCCATTTTATTATTTATTTCCTTTTCCTCGGTAATTGTTTAAAATTAAATTTGTTAATATGTATTCTATTAATATAGGCTTCCTCCATGGCTCAGCGGTAAAGAATCCACCTGCAATGCAGGAGCTGCAGGAGATGCACATTCCATCCTTGGGTCAGGAAAATCCCCTGGAGGAGGGCAGTATTCTTGCCTGGAGAATCCGATGGACATAGGAGCCTGGAGGGCTACAGTCCATGGAGTCGCAAAGAGACAGACATTATTGAAGCAACTTAGCATGTAGGCATGCACATTCTATTACTATATGTTAACCAACATGTCAATAAGTGGCTTATCCTCTTGTGCTGATCCTGGACCAGTTTGCTCTCAAATCCATTTCTCCTCCTTTATCCTTTGCGCCTATCCCAGGGGATCAGATCTCTGCAGGATGTATTTCACAAGGTGTTCTGACACTGAAACCCAGAGGGTTCCACCAATGGATGGCCTCTGGGAGATGGGAGATAAAGAGAAATCAGGGTATTTATCTTCTTCCCTACATCTCCTCCATGGTCTAGTGTGGTTCCAGCTTACTGTTGGTAGGGAGGGTGGGAAAAACTTGGATTCAAATAATACCCATTTCTCCCTTTTAGATGGTTCAGGCTTCATTCATGGCTAATTTCTGGACTGTCTCACATTCATTTGGCTTTGTCAGCCTTCCATCTCTTGTGCAGCCATCCCCCTGCATTTAATTAATTATACCTTTAGATGTACATTCTTGATGCGATTTTGGCTTTGGGGGGAGGAGGGGCTTGACAATGACCTATACAATTCTAATTTTGTTGATTCTGACACTGAAACCCAGAGGGTTCCACCAATGGATGGCCTCTGGGAGATGGGAGATAAAGAGAAATCAGGGTATTTATCTTCTTCCCTACATCTCCTCCATGGTCTAGTGTGGTTCCAGCTTACTGTTGGTAGGGAGGGTGGGAAAAACTTGGATTCAAATAATACCCATTTCTCCCTTTTAGATGGTTCAGGCTTCATTCATAGCTAATTTCTGGACTGTCTCACATTCATTTGGCTTTGTCAGCCTTCCATCTCTTGTGCAGCCATCCCCCTGCATTTAATTAATTATACCTTTAGATGTACATTCTTGATGCGATTTTGGCTTTGGGGGGAGGAGGGGCTTGACAATGACCTATACAATTCTAATTTTGTTGATCTTTAGAAATAGACTACACTCTTTTTTATCAATTTTTTAATTAAAACATAGTTGATTTACAATGTTATGTTAATTTCTGCTGTACAGCAAGGTAATTCAGTTATACATATATGTATATATAATACGTTATTTTTTAATATGCTTTTCCATTATGGTTTATCGCAGGATACTGAATATAGTTATCTATGCTATACAATAGAACTTTGTATTTAATAAACAGATTACACTCTTAACATTTTGTTAATTTATCAAACATGACTTTATTTTTAAAAAAAGCCTGCCAGAATTAATTAATCAAATCCTTTACATATGACATATGTTCCAAAAATCATACTATCACTAATGGAGCAGTCCTTCAAATAGAATTTTCATGAAACAGTAATAGCAAAAAAAAGAGAAAAACTATTTTTAACTAGCTTTGAACTCTGTTTATAGTCAGCAGTTTGCCAAATTCCATACGAAAATATGAAGCCAAACTCACATTAGGCATGATGTATTTTTTAGCAGAAAATATTTTAAAATATGAGTCTTGAGACATAAATTATTACTGGAAACTTCAAAGTGAAATATAGTACATGGAAATTAAAGAAAAAATTCTCTTTGTTATTTCCTTTCGCTTAATCTAAATGCTCAGTAGGAATTCAGCATAAAGACAGTATGCTTTAGGAGTATAAAATCTCCCAAGTTCCCTGCCTTTCTGAATATTAGAAAGTAAACATGGCTTATAACATGATGCTCAAGTGAAAAAAGAAATGACAGTCAATAGACAATTCCAGTTTTAAAGGCACAATGCACAGTCTGTCTAAAAAGCTTTTAATATTTATATTGCATTTCACCTGTTACATAGATTTTCACATTCTATACAAAATGTAATATTTTTCCATTTTTTTATTTCAAAAAATTTATGATAAAAACACATTATAGGATATGGAAACCTCCATGAAAAAATCCTTCTATGAATTTATGACACCTTTTTTTTTATTAGAAACAGCAGCTAGTGTTAGAAAACACTTTTCAATTTCTCTTCATGCCTAAAGTGGATGGCATTAACAATGTTTTTTGCTGCCTGAAGATTCACTGACTTTCTTATTATTTTCTTCCTCTACTCTGAATTTTGCAACTTCTTTTTAATCTCATTCCTAGTATGTTCTGTAATAACATGGCAAGAGTATGGAGTCTGCATTGTCCGGGGTAAATCCCAGATTCTCCACTTCTGACCTGGGAACGCTCCTTGCTTCCCTGAGTCATCATTTCCACACACACCAAATATCTTTAATTTTGTCTTCTCCACATGATTCTGTTAGGACAAACAATTTTAATAAAGACACTAAAATTACATTGGTGGTGGTTTAGGTGCTAAATTGTGTCCAACCTTGTGACCCCGTAGACTTAGCCTGCCAGGCTCCTCTATTCTGCAGGCCAGAATACTGGAGTGGGTTGCCATTTCCTTCTCCAGGGGATCTTCCCAAACCAGGAATTGAATCCAAGTCTCCTGCATTGCAGACATATTCTTTACCAACTGAGCTACAAGGGAAGCTAAAATACATTAAGTATTTTACACATTAAATTAAAAGATGTTTTATTTATTTATAATTAAAAAATACATCAAGTTCCACCAAATTATGAGCACTCAGCATACTTTAGTTTCCACCACTTTTAAAATTTCCCTTTGTGCTAAACCCAGTACATAGCATTGTGAGTGTGTTCTCAGTTGTGTCTGACTCAGTGTGACCCCATGGATTGTAGCTCATTAGGCTCCCCGTCCATGGGATTTTCCAGGCAAGAATACTGGAGTGGGTTGCCATGCCCTCCTGCAGTGGATCTTCCAGACCCAGGAATCAAAGCCACGTCTCCTGCGTCTCCTGCACTGGCAGGCAGATTTTTTACCACTAGCACCACCTAGAAGAACCAATAAATGTCAAATATTCCATTATCTGCATTTACTTTCCATCGTTTGAGTTTGGATTATGTTTTTCTAAATATGCCTACTTGAAGAACAGGAGGAAAATATTAATACAAAGCAATATACAAAGTTGCCTTTCTGTCTGATTTTAGTTTCTTCCAGGAATAATAACTATGTATCTCTGCCCAGCTAATTTTACCTTAAACCACCATTCTAAAGGACTGTGGGACTCTCCCTAATTTACTTTTCTCACCTTCAACCCATGGCAAAGTCTCTGAACCTCTGCTCTCTTCTCCTTACCAAGACTGCATAACACAGGAGGGAATGCATGGCCAGGTGTGGGGAGAAGAAATTTCAAGCACAGAAAATTTCAAGCATAGCTTTGAAGCATCATAGCTTCTGCTCCTGAAGACCTATAGGATGGGCCACTGGCAAAGAAGGCCATTTAACCGGAGCAAGTAACCAGGCTGTCGTAGGTGATACTCCGATGATTCCATTAGAATAAGATGTGTTATGAGATACCAAAGCCTACAGACAAAAGGAAATTGTGAATTTTCAGCTGTGTAGAGAAGGTACATTTATTTCTCAGGAGTTAAAGCCAATATTTAAAAGACATATATTCATTTCACTGAATTTTTTCAGTTGTGACAGAAATATATTATTCATGGAAGTCCTTAAATTTCAGTGAAGCACAGGCAGGATACTTTTTGACCTGCTTGCACTGACCCTAAGGTAAAAGTTTATGAGTCAGCTCACAGAAGGTGGGTCAGAATTTCTGCTGCTGCAATGGCCACACATCTCATATTTTTATTGCAGAAGTGTAATGTACAGTCCCATTATTCTATCACTTAGATGTAGACATGTGTCTTTCAATCAACATTTTAACTTTTGTACTACATTCTTTAATTGGCTGTCAAGTCAAGCACTTTAAAAAATATATTTTTTCAATGCTAAGGCAAGAAATGGCATGTTGGACAAAAGGAAGTTGAGGAGGCAGAATTAGGGAAAGTATTCTGTGGTCTCACTTCCAGGAAGGGTAACAGGACTTGAAATTTTTATAACATAGGCTTTTCCTGGTAGGCTATTCAACTTTGTGGCTTTTTTTAAAAAGTTGGTAGCATGCTAAAAAAGAGAGACTGAACCAAAAGATTTCAGGAAATTGAAAACAGATTATCTAAGTCTCTGGTGTAAAACTGACCCACTTCCTATATCCTGGGACTGGGAAGCTCTCAATATCTGCTGATTTCACCAGGTGAATACCTGAATCTACTCCAATGTCAGGGCTTATAAGAAATGAGGACTGAAGAAAAAGAGTATTCCTGCCAGGACAGACTCAAGAGGGCAGCTGTTAGGGCCACAGCCAAAAATCCAGAGGGAACACTATAACTTATGATATCTTCCTCTTTGGACATGGAATCCAGGAAGGAGACTTTATTACATCATGAAACTCCAACAATGGATATACTGGGAATGTCTGATTAGCTCGTCTGGGGGCACCTAGAATCAAGGACGCTAATAGCAATGATGGACTAGGGGAAGGTGAAGACTTTTTCCTGCTAGAAAGAAAATCATGAAACTTCCTTTTGGATTATATATAACTCTTAATCATTCCAGAATGGGGAACCTCAAGAGTGTGATGTTAGCTTCTTGCCAAGCAAACAAGTAAGACATAGAGTTTGTTCTAGTTCAATGTGAAAATAAACAAGGCCATAGCCAGTCTGTGTCCACAGGACTGAAAAAGGTCAGTTTTCATTACAATCCCAAAGGAGGGCAATGCCAAAGAATGTTCAAACTGCTGCACAATTGCACTCATCTCACACACTAGCAAACTAATGCTCAAAATTCTACAAATGGGGCTTCAAAAGTGCATTAACTGAGAATTTCCACATGCTCAAGCTGAATTTATAAAAGTCAGAGGAACCAGAGATCAAATTGCCAACATCTGCTGGATCATAGAAATACCAAGAAAATTCCAAGAATAATCCACTTCTGCTTCATTGACTACTCTAAAGCATTTGACTGAGTGTATCACAACAAACTGGAATATTCTTACAGAGATGGGAATACCAGACCACCTTACCTGCCTCCTGAGAAATCTGAATGCAGGTCAAAAAGCAACAGTTAGATCCAGATAGCGAACAATAGACTACTTCAAATTGGGAAAGGAGTACGTCAAGACCGCATGTTGTCACCCTGTTCAATCAACTTCTAGGTAGTGTACATCATGTGAAATGCTGGGCTGGATGAAGCACAAGCTAGAATCAAGATTGCTGGGAGAAATACCAAATAACTTCAGATATGCAGATGACACCACCCTCATGGCAGAAAACAAAGAGGATCTAAAGAGCCTCTTGGTGAAGGTGAAAGAGTAGAGTGAGAAAGTTGGCTTAAAACTCAACATTCAAAAAACTAAGATCATGGCATCCAGTCCCATCACTTCATGGCAAATAGATGGGGAAACAATGGAAACAGTGACAGACTTTATTTTCTTGGGCTCTAAAATCACTGCAGATGGTGACTAAAGCCATGAAATTAAAAGACGTTTGTTCCTTGGAAGAAAAGCTATAACAAACCTAGACAGAATAATAAAAAGCAGAGATGTTACTTTGCCAGCAAAGGTCCATCTAGTCAAAGCTAAGGTTTTTCCAGTAGTCATGTACGGATGTGAGAGTTGGACCATAAGAAAGCTCAGCATCAAAGAATTGATGCTTTTGAATTGTAGTGTTGGAGAAAACTCATGAGAATCCCTTGGACAGCAAGGAGATCAAACCAGTCAATCCTAAAGGAAATCAACCCTGAATATTCATTGAAAGGACTGATAGTGAAGCTGAAGCTGCAATCCTTTGGCCACCTGATGCGAAGAACTAACTCATTAGGAAAGACCCTGATGCTGGGAAAGACTGAAGGCAGGAGGAGAAAGGGACAAAGGAGGATGAGATGGTTGAACAGCATCAGTGACTCAATGGACAAGAGTTTGAACAAGCTCTAGGAGATGGTGAAGAACAGGGAGGCCTGGCATGCTGCAGTCCATGGGGTCACAAAGAGTCAAACACAACTGAGCAACTGGCTACTGTATAATATTGTATCCCTTCAATGTTAATCAGTCTCAATGGCCATTAGTAAGTTTTGTCCAGCTTTCATCAGAACAGCAAATTAAAACCTCTTTTTATCTAAACTATCATTCGTGATATCAATTTGCACAGTTATTTGGGAAGGAGGTGAACTTAAATTACCATCCAAGAGGTTTTTGCCAAATTACCCCACTTTCCTCTCTATATTAGATATCTCAGCCCCTTTTCCACTCCATTTACAAAATTCTGCATAACTACTTCATTTTGTGACCAAACTGCCACATCATATCATAGAAATATTTGTTTTAATTATAGCTGTGCAATTTGCAATTATGCTTTAATTTGACATAATTCCTTCCCATCACATCAGTGTCTGATCATGTCATCCAAGTGGTTCAGACTTCTTGGTGGGTGCATCAGAATTAAAGCCAAAAGACTGTGTGTAAGCCATAATTTTTGTTAGCTTATCTGCTGAGTCTTACATAGACTTTTCAGGTTTCAAATTATGTAACCAATATAGTGAATAAGCAAAATACATCAAATCCATTCAAAAAATGATATTCTTTATCCCTAATCATCCATTTAGACTTGGCAGGTTCTTTTCCTGAGTTCTGGAGGAAATCACAATCAGATATGAAACATTTGTTTTGACAGTTTTATTGAGGAATAACTGACATACAGTAAACTGAATATATTTAAAGTGAACAGTTTGATTAGTTGTGATATGGAAGGTATAAATATGTACTATAAAACCGACTGTCACAATCAAGTTAGCATATCACACCCCAAACTTTCATCAGGCTTCATTTTATTCCCTCCCACTCTCCCTGTCTACCCTTAACTTTTGTCTATAAGCAGCTACTGATCTGCTTCTATGAATTAGTTTGCATTTTCTTCGGTATTATATAAATGGAACCATGCAGCCTGTATTCTTTTAAACTTTATGTCTCTCACTCAGCATAATTGAGATTCATCCATGTTGTAACATGTGTCAGTAATTCATTCTTTTTTGCCTGAGTAGTATTTCATTGTATGGATAAAACATATTTGCATATTCAATCACATGTTGATGGACATTTGTGTTGTTTTTAATTTTTCTCTATTATAAACAAAGCTACTGTGAACATTCGTATATAAAACCTTGTGTGCACATATCTTCCGTATCTTAGGTTTAGGTGAAGTTTTCTTACATACAAAATTAAACACAATTCAAAAAGAATGAATTTGAAACTCTACTCTTATTGAAAAGAAAATATTTGCAAATCATATATATTATGGACTGATATAACAAACATATATTTTTAAATATCAAAACTCAATAATAAGAAAGCAATCAAATTAAAAACCTCCCAGTATACTGGAAATAAAAGCAAAAATAAATAAATGGGACCTAATTAAAATCAAAAGCTTCTGCACAACAAAGGAAACTATAAGTAAGGTGAAAAGACAGCCTTCTGAATGGGAGAAAACAATAGCAAATGAAGCAACTGACAAACAACTAATCTCAGAGATATACAAGCAACTTATGCAGCTCAACTCCAGAAAAATAAACGATCCAGTCAAAAAATGGGCCAAAGATCTAAACAGGCATTTCTCCAAAGAAGACATACGGATGGCTAACAAACACATGAAAAGATGCTCAACATCACTCATTATCAGAGAAATGCAAATCAAGACCACAATGAGGTACCACTTCACACCAGTCAGAATGGCTGCGATCCAAAAATCTACAAGCAATAAATGCTGGAGAGGATGTGGAGAAAAGGGAACCCTCTTACACTGTTGGTGGGAATGCAAACTAGTACAGCCATTATGGAAAACAGTGTGGAGATTCCTGAAAGAATTGCAAATAGAGCTGCCTTACGACCCAGCAATCCCACTGCTGGGCATACACACCGAGGAAACTCGAATTGAAAGAGACACGTGTACCCCAATGTTCATTGCAGCAATGTTTATAATTGCCAGGACATGGAAACAACCCAGATGTCCATCAGCAGATGAATGGATAAGAAAGCTTTGGTACATATACACAATGGAGTATTACTCAGCCCTCAAAAAGAATAAGTTTGACGCAGTTCTAATGAGATGGATGAAACTGGAGCCGATTATACAGAGTGAAGTAAGCCAGAAAGAAAAACACCAATACAGTATACTGACACATATATATGGAATTTAGAAGACAATAATGATGACCCCGAAAGTGAGACAATATAAGAGACACAGAGGTATAGAACGGACTGTTGGCTTCAGAGGGAGAGGGAGAGGGTGGGAAGATCTGGGAGAAGGACAACGAAACATGTATACAATCATATGGGAGATGAAGCGCCATTCTATGTTCAATACAGGATACAGGATGCTTAGGGCTGGTGTACGGGATGAACCGGGGAGATGGGCGGGGAAGGGAGGTGGGAGGGGGCTTTAGCATGGGGAGATCGTGTACACCTGTGGCTGATTCATGTCAATGTATGGCAGAACCAATGCAGTACTGTAAAATAGAATAAAGCATTAAACAAAAATAAATAAATAAATAAATAAATAAATAAATAAATAAATAAAAAGGAGAAAATTGGGGGGAAAAAAGTAAAATATAGGTTTTTCAGAAAAAAAAATTGGGAAAATATTTAAATAGACACTTAACCAAAGACAATATATGAGTGACAAATAAGCACATGAAATGATGCTCAAAATCATTTTTGTTAGGAATGCTTAAACTAAAACCATGAAGAGATGCCACTATACACATATTCAAATGGCTAACATTTAAAAACCCGACCATACCAAGTATCAGAGGAATCCTAGAACAAAGGAGACATTCACACATCATTGGAGAAAAGGTAACATGGTTATAACAACTTTGGGAAATGGCTTAGCAGTTTCTTAAAATGTTAAATATACATTTTCCATATGGTACCACAATTCCACTCTTGGTGTTTGCTCATGATAATGAAAATATGCATGTAATATTTTTTATCACTCTCAGGTAATAAAAGTTCCTCTAACCATATTTAGTCACCAAAATAGCGTTTATAATAAGTTATATTTCCACTTTCAGGTAGTAAATTTCAAGCTATAAAGTTCAAAATTCCAAGCTATAAAGTTCAAGCTTCCTCTCCCCCCAAGCTCAGTCTTCCCTGATGTTGGCACCTGAAGAGACATAAGGCTCAGTGACAGACTTCTAATTCTCTCTCCTGCCATAAACCCTCTACTTTCACACCACTAGCCGAGATTTCTGATTCCCCCAGGGTCTAGCCTAGGAGAATAAAAACATGTTCAAATTTTAAGGTGATAATATCAGGATAACCTTGTTTCTCTGAATGTTTCATGTTCAAAACTGATTCCCTTTCAATGGTCTTTGGGGATTTTCTGGAGAAATCTTTCTCACATCACTTCGAGTTGCTGAAATGTCTTGTCACAGATTCTTGACATGGGTGTTGCACTTTCTGGATGGAGATCTGTGATTCTCAGTGGTTTAGGGGAACCACGATATGATGGCCCTATAGATAGGTGTCTTGGGCAGGATGTTAGATGGTTGCAAACCAGCTCTCTCTGCACACGGTCATAGCTTATCCACAAAATATGCTTATACCTGATTAAGCTTAAATGACTCCGTGAGTCCAGACTGTTGTGAAATGGCTATCTTTCCTCAGAACTAGCCTTAGACAATCAAAGAAATGGATCAAGCATAAGCTTTCTGTAGCCCTTGAGTTTCAGAGATACAGTTCAATCTCTCCAAGGGCTGCAGATGAACAGAACATGCCACTAATCTTTCCTCTGTGAAGACAGAGACCAGGACTCTTCATGCCCTTTCAAAATTTATTGATACTGGAAAATGAAAAAAAATAATATTTAAACTGGCCAAACAACCAGAACCTCAGCAACTTCAAATCTTTAATACTTAAAAATGCATGGGGAGATAAACAACACAAGACTAATTTGGGGGCATGTCTTTGCAACTCTACTTCATTAAGCTCCCATCTCGTTTTGTACTGAAGGGCATTCTGGAGAAAATAAATTCCTCTCCAGACCAGAAATGGAGATGCAGTTCTAGAAAAAGAGTCAATTAGAGGTACACTTCTAAACATAAATTACTTCCATGAATCTAGAGCTGACCCTGCACTAAAACAGTAGGAAATTTTTTCATTAAAGAAAGAGAAAACATTGCAAACAATTGAGAATCTCAAAATACCTGAGAAAATATAACACCATGGGTCATTACTGAAAAAAAGTCAATAATATAATGTACAAATAAGAAACAGATTCTAGAATAATATGAAAAGAACTTTCAAACAAATAATCCAATATCTCCAGGGAAAGACAGGAGCAAACTTATCTACAAGAAATAAGAATAAATACTTATAAAGAAGAAATT
>SJYC01020071.1:0-20522 GCA_006408675.1 Madoqua kirkii | reverse complement strand
AAGTAATTGGAAATAATAGTAAGGTAAACATAAGTGAAAAGTAAAAGGATGTAAAAAATCTATAGCATACCGACAGTAATCAAAACAAAAATTTGGAATTGCCATATTATTATAAGATAAGAAGACTTCAGAGCATAAAGTATTACTAGGGCTAAAGGGTGCCATTTCATAACAAAATGTGATCAGTTCAGTAAATGAACATAACAGTACTCTGTATCTAATAATAGTGCTTCCACTGAAGCAACAATAAATAGAACTGCAAAGGGAAAAAAACAACTCCACAATAATAGCTGGAAATTTTAGCACTTAATAAATGATAAAAATATGCAAAATTCAGGAATGAAGGAGAAAAAGGAGCCACATTATCAATATATTTAATCCAATTGATACTTACAGAACATTCTGCCCAATAACAGCACAATGAACATTCTTTTTAAATAAACTTGGAAATTTTTTCAAAATGGACCATTTTCTGGACCATAAAGCAAGAAACCATAAATTCATGAATAACTCAAGTAATAAAAAATACATTGTCTGATAAAAATTAAATATTAAATGTCAAAACCATAAAGGTCTCTGGATAATCACTAAATGCTTTGAAACTAAATGACACATTTTTGAATAGCCCATGAGTCAAAAATAAATAAAAAGTTTAAAAGTATCTTGAAGTGGATGAAAATGAATACACAATGTATCAAAATTTGTGGAATCCCATTAAAGCAGGCTGCTGCTGCTGCTGCTGCTGCTGCTGCTGCTGCTGCTGCTGCTGCTGCTAAGTCACTTCAGTCATGTCCGACTCTGTGCAACCCCAGAGAGAGCAGCCCACCAGGCTCCCCCGTCCCTGGGATTCTCCAGGCAAGAACACTGGAGTGGGTTTCTATTTCCTCCTCCAGTGTGTGAAAATGAAAAGTGAAAGTGAAGTCGCTTAGTCGCATCCAACTGGTAGCAACCCCATGCACTGCAGCCCACCAGGCTCCTCTGTCCATGAGATTTTCCAGGCAAGAGTACTGGAGTGAGGTGCCATTGCCTTCTCCAATTAAAGCAGGACTTAGAGGGAAATTTTTAGCACTAAACACTTGTAGAAAAAGAAAGAAAGTCTCAAATCAATGACCTCAGCTTCTTCCTGAAGTAACCAGAAAAAGAAAGCAAACAAAACCCAAAGTAAGCCCCAAAAAGTGAAATAATAAAGATCCTACTATACAACACACTGGATTATATTCATTATCCTGTGATAAATCATAATAGAAAAGAATATATAAAAGAATGTGGATGTTGGTCGCTCAGTCATGTCTGACTCTTTGCAACCCTATGGACTATATATAGCCTGCCAGGGATTTCCATGAAAAAGAAAAGAAAAAAAAAATATATATATATATGTATGTATGTATGTATGTATGTATAACTGAATCACTCTGCTGTACAGCAGAAATTAACATGACATTGTAAATCAACTATACTTAATAAAATTAAACAAAAAGTAAATGGATACTGTGATATATTCATACATCAAAATGCTACTCATCAATATAAGGAAATGAAGTAGAGATACATGCCACAACCCAGATGTACCTCAGAATTATTATGCTGAGTGAAAGAAACCAGAAGGAAAAATAAGTACATATGACTTCATTTACTAAAATTCTGAAGACTGAAAACTAATCTACAGTAATAGAAAGTGGACCCGTGGTTGTCTGGAGGTAGGGGGAGTGATGTGGGAGGGGAGTGTAGAAGGGATTCTCAAGGTACAGACAGACAAAAGAAGGGGAGTGAAGAATATTTTCATTATCTTGATTTTGGTGATGGTTTCCTATGTGTCTAAATATGACAAGAGTTATCAAGTAGTATAATTTAGATATCATAGATGATGATGTTAATCATACCTCCTTAAAATTGCTGAGAATATTTTCAGAATTAAGAACCACCCATTCCAGGCTTGGCAAGAGTCAGAGTGACCTACCTGACTCACCATGCCTTGATTCAAAACTCCCAGAGCACGACAGATTCCCTTTCCTGCCCTTGCCACTGAAACCTGCAGGTATACCACTTGTTGGGCACAGCCACCTGCCATGAGTGGAAACGCCAGTTAGAGGTGGCCGCCCTGCAGACAGCACTATTTGCCCTCCAGCCCTTCTCATTTGGAATGCAGGGTATGGCCGTGGACCTCTGCCATTAACGGATGTGGCTGAGTCTTGCTGCTACCACTTCCAAACTGTGTAATGCTAAATGCATTTGTTCTCGGACCTCATTTTCCTAATCCGTATAAAGGGTACTATAAAACCTACCCCACAAGGATTCTTAGCTGAGGATTCAGTGAGTAAATCAATTTCAGTTTGCAGAATCTTTTTTTTTTTTTTTCATGAAAAGCACTATTCATCTACAATTACGCTTACGGTAAGACGAGATGGTCCAAAGAGGCTACTGGTGCTTATATTATAATATTAATACATCCTTTCCATGTCAAGGAGGGCAGTCCTGAGAACTATAAATACTCATCATTTCCATTCTAACAAAAAAAAAATGAAATGAAATACTTTTTAAAGAAAAAAGATGAGATCAGTTTTACTTGAGAGTGCCCTTTGAGTGACAAAGTACATTGCAACATGTAAACTTAAGTTCCATTTTAAGTGCAATTAGCAGACTAGACAAAACGAAGGAATGCAGTTACTACACTGTGGGGAAAATGTTCTTGAGCAAAACGTCTCCTGCTCTGTCACCGAGATGCAGAGTCTCACTAATTAGAATGACTTAGGATTGGTAGGGCTGCCTTGAAGTGGACTCAAGACATCAGCAAAGAGTAATGATAAATGACAGTGTACTGAGTTGGGCTGATGTGATTAACAGAACCTATAGAAGTCCAGGCTGCCTTTTATTTGGTTTTAGTATTTTCTGAATGGATTCAAGAAGGAATTTTTTTTTCAGCACATCAGTTTAAATAAACAGAAGATAGTGGAGATGACAGATGCCTTAAACCCCAGAGTAGTCAAGCAGAAGATAATAAAGATAATATTTCTTCCCTATGCTCAGATACAGCTGTTTGCAAAGGGCTCTCACATTCTTTTATTTAACCCTCTTATTGACATAGTGAATTAGATAGAGCTGGCATTAACCACATTATATAGCTGAAGAACTAAAACTCAGAAAGCTTGGGTCACAAGTTCAAGGTTGTATTGCTAGTAAATTTCAGAGGTGGGTCTACAGCAAGCTGTCTTCTGTATTTTTGTCTGCTCAGCCTCAGTCATCTTAAAATTTTAACTTAAAATAATACCCTGATTTTGTGTGAGGGAACCACCACTCTCCCTCTCTAGATCAGGTAGAATTAAAAGTGACTAAACCATTCACAGGTTCATAGTGTGTTTTTTAACTCCTGCTGGATTCATCAAGCAAAAGGTGATCTCATTCTCTCCTGGTTGCTTAGCTGGAAACATAGACCTACCAAGGGTCACCACATGTCATAGAGAAAATGTCTGCCTAACAGCTAATCCCAATTAAAAGAGAACGATGCAAGAAAAGGAGAGAAAAGGAGATATCTGAGGTCATCATTTAAATTCCTGAATGTATTATAGCATCTGAAAGTGAAAGTGTTAGTCACTCAGTGGTGTCTGACTCTTTTGTGACCCCATGGTAGCCCCTGACCATGGAATTTTCTAGGTAAGAATACTGGAGTGAGTAGCCATTCTTTTTTCCAGGCGATCTTCCAGACCCAGGGATCAAACTGTCTCCTGCATGGCAGGCAGATTCTTCACCATCTGAGCTGCCAGAGAAGCACTGACTGTAGCATCCAACTGCACAAAATCAGGCTTACTCTTAAAATGTTTAAGTTATATAAACCAGTAAACTACTTCTACAGTTTGCTTAATTTAGCCTGATTTTGTTTCTGTCACTTTCACCTGACAAATATAGGCAAGAATCAAGTCTTCGGACCCATATTAGAATTCTTCCCTTGATAATAATAATAACTATAAAAGTATGATAGCTCATATTCATTAATTACCTTGAATATGCCACTACTCTTCCAAGTACTTGACATATATTAACTCTTCTCATCCTTACAATAGTCCTGTGAATTGAAATGTGAAATAATGCACATTCTATTCATGAATTAAATAACTTCACCTATAATACACATTTAGTAAGTGGAGGAGCTAGGATTTGAACTCACTCAGTCTGGCCACAGAGACAATGCTTTTCATTGTCAGGTTATACTTATTTTTTTAACCTGAATTATTCCCTGATCCATATGAGACCAGTGGTTGGGTCAACAATATTTTCTGGTAGGCAGCTAATAAGACACATAGAAAAAGAAAGCAGCCTCCGTCCACTCTCAGTCTGACAGTCAACTTCCATTAGGGCAAAATCCTAGTTGGAATGAAAAATATCCCCTTACCGGCTTTGCTTTTTCACTACGTATTCTAACTCACCACTGAGAAATGAGACAAAGGAGCTTCTTGCTTTTTAAATATTTATTTACTTGACTGTACCAGATCTTAGGTGTAGCATGTGGAATGCAGTTTCGGGAACATGGGCCCCCCTGCGTTGGGAGCTGGGAGCAGAGTCTTAGCCACTGAATCACCACGGAATTCCTAAGATGCAGGAATTTTGATAAAGTTGGCAATCCAATTGGAATGGTACCTCGTATTATAAATTTATAAAACGTCCTATTTTCTTGATGTGTCAACATCCGACAAATTGACTGTGAGCATCCTGTCTGGGTGGCCAGATACACCAGTGTGATAATGCTGGTTTTTGCCCCAAGTTTCTTTCTTGCCCTCCCCAACACTGACCTCCTGCCATTCAAACACACCCTTACCCTTTTTGCTGCCCTACTCTACTGTGACTCCCAATAATGGCTCGTGCCTACAGCACCCCCCCTCAGCACCCCACCTGTTTAGCTGGGCTCTCTCTCTTGGAGCTTTTCCCATGCCATCCCTTCATGGGATACCTCCCTTTTCTAGAAACTGTTCATGTAATAAATCTATTCCACCTTCACATGTCTTGCCATAGTGTTATTCCACTTTGGCACCAGAGAGATGATCAAAAACCCTTTTAAAATAATATAATTATTCCTTACAACATATGTGTACATCTCAAAGTCTATTTTTTGTACCCTGCCCTGGATTGTTCCCACTGACTGCCAAGTCATGCCTTGGTTTACTTAGCTAATCTGGAGTCATAAGAGTTATAGACACAATAATTACTTTGAAATGAATTTTACATGTTACCAAATGTGTCCCCATACATATTTAATTTGATTGCCCCCAATAGGTCTCTGTAGCAAGTGGGGCAATAAAATCCCCATCTCTGAAGATAAGAAATCAGAGATGCAGATGAGATGTGTCTTGTCTAGGGTCACTCCACTGTCGAATAAGGAGACAAACCAGTTTCCCTTTCTCTGTACCATTCCACTTTTTATTGTTTAATTGGGTGAATGTTATATGCTTCTTCAGTCTAATCTATAAAATATGACCAATTTCCATCTCCATAGATACATTCAACTGCAAGTTCACAATTTTCACCTCTAACCCATTACCTGGTAACCTCACTGACATTTTTATTATTTGCCCTCTAGATACCTCCACTCAAGTTCAGTGGCCTTGTTCGCTGCCATTGGCCTCCACCTTTACTTTTGTATTGATAGAATGCCCTAGGATGGACTTGAGCATCCCAGAGCCTAGGTGCACTTTGGTCATCTTTAACTGAAAAACCACGAACAGTCTTCTCAACACTTAATCTTTCAAGCTGCTCTCCACCTTCCCTAAAAGCTCCTTCCCTCACTTCCACCCTCCCCAAACCTCCCAACTTAACTCTGCAGAACAGTCACCTGGTCACAGATGGAAGGACTTCTAGTTCACCATTTTTAGCAACTGATAATCTTTCAATCTACCATAAAAATCAGCATGCATGTGCATTACCTAGGTGTTCAATATGCAGAATAAAGAGAGAGACTTATACATCAGGCCTCCTTATATTCTATCCTGGTCCCAGATTCAGTGACATTTCTTCAGTCCCCAATGGAGTATACCCATGAGGTATTCCAAAGCCTAAAATTTATAGTATCATAGAGCAAAAATGAATCTGATAGATTTAGGTAGCTTATCTTCAGAGACAAAAGGAGGATCTCTACAGTTAGGGTGGGCTATTTATTGTAACCCACAACACCACAATTTACAGTGAATTAGCTATTATCAATCAGGCTATACTGCTACTCTATTTCTCAAATTATAGTCCAGTTTAGGATGACAGATGCATACACCAGAGGCCCAGGATCTTTCTATCCAAGCCCCTGGATTCCTCTGTTTTAAACTGGTGGACGGAGAAAGAACAGTACATGGAGGGCCCAACAGGAGATTTCAAAGGGCCTAGACTGCCCGAGGTATACACCATGCCAGCTCACACTTCACTGACCAGACTACACCCACACAAACACATTTAACAGAAAGGGAAGCTGAGAAATATGAGAAAGATTTCTCAAAAACCACTGGAGAAATGACAATTAAACTTATCATGGTGATCAGTTTGGAGTGTAAAGAAATATTGAATCACTATGTTGTATACCAGGAATTAACAACAAGTTGTAGGTCAATTATATTTAAAAAACAAACAAACTCATAGAAAAAGAGATCAGATCTGTGGTTATTCCAGGTGGGTGGTGAGGGAGGAGGAACTGGATGAAGACAGTCAAAAGTCTCAAACTTCCAGTTATAAAATGAATAAATACTAGGGATATAATGTACAACATGATACATATGATTAACACTGTCACATGTTATATATTAAAATTGTTAAGGTAGTAAATCCTAGGAGTTCTTATTACAAGGCAAAATTATTTTTCTTGTATATCTTTAATGTTTTATTAATATGAGATGGTGAATGTTCACTAAACTTATTATAATAATCATTTCCTAATGAATAATCATTTAATTCCTTCATTTAGAAATCAGTCATGGGTCTCTCCAGGACAAAATCAAGGTGCTAGAAGGCTGCATTTCTTTCTGGAGGCTCTTAGGATAGATCTGTTTCCTTGTATTTTTTACCCGCATTCCTACTTTCTTCCATCATCAAACTCAACAGCACTGCATCTCAACCATGCTCATGGAACTACATGGCTCTCTGATACTCTTCTCCTGCATCCTTCTTCCAGTTAAAAGCATCTTCATGATTATATTTAGATACAATGGATCATTCAGGATAATATTTCTATTTTAAGGCCATCTGATCAGCAAATTTAATTTCACTTCACTGTGTAAGGCAACATATCTACAGGTTCCAGAGATTAGGACATGGACATTTCAGGAACCATTATTCTTCCTGTAATAATTACTATTTTAGGGGAGCTATTGAAATGGAGAGATCAACTCTGACTGTATGTCCATTGAGACATAAGGCTCTCACCCAAATTACTGTGTGTTCTTATAAAAGTGGGATGTAAGAAGATGGAGATGGCAGTAAAAATGTTAGTATTTGCAAAAGAGAAAAGTCAGAGAGTGGCTGAAATAGCTGTTTTTATGAAAGCCTTTGTAAGTGTCCAGACACAAGGAGTACTGCTCTGGAACAACTTTGGGGCTTTGAAAGACAACTCTTTTTGTTTGGGTTTTGGCAATCTTCTGGAGCATCAGAAAGCTCTTTCAGGAAACTTCAAGGGCCAGATAAATCAAAATAGGGGAAAAAAGAAAACTGAAGTACTTATACCCACTACCTTGTCAGCACAAGGGATATACTTCTTTGGAGAAATAATTGAGGTCACTATTCTGGGGATCTTATCCATTGTTCAGATGATAGGAGCTACAGCTAAAATTTGGTCTCAAAAAGCTAATTCCACTTGAAAAACTCCTTAGAGACCTTTAAAGTGTGGACAGGTAGATGATAGACAGACAGATAATAGATAAGTAGATAGAGATATGTAAAATACAATACTGTTTTAATTCCTCTATGTATTTTAATTATCTTCTATCATTAAATATGATCAAAACAATTATCAAAGCATTCATTTAACTACTGTTCTTTTGTTACCATGTTTCAGGTAGAATTTGAAAGTATTCTTTTTTTCTTATACATTCTGCTATATTTCCATTCATTTAAACAATATTAATTTGTACTATCTATCTATGCTTCATGGATATATTGTAGCAGCACTGAAAGCAAAAGTTACTTGAAAGAATCTCCTTCCTTGCTGTTGTTTCCCAAAACCAAACCCACTGAAGATATGGAGGTGTGTCTCCTAAAGAGAAAGAATAAATCTTACAGTGGAAGTCTATCAGAATGCATAAAGAGAAGGAAGATCTTTCACAGACTGAAGAGGACCTTTCTGAACACCAGTAATGAAGGCAGTTGTCTGTGGTTTTCATTAGGAGCTGTATGAAACCTGTCTAGAGCCCTACTTCAGACCGATTTTAAGAGCGTGCTAGCCTTGAGGGGTGCCAGACTGCAAGAGGACACCAGATTGCAAAATGAAATTGCTGCACAGCAGGTTTGGATATTTCAGCCACGTGGTCCTCCACCTCCACAAAACATCTCATGCTTTAGGTATGACCTAGAAGCAGCAGAACCAGTGGGATCCCTGAATGTCTCAGCAGTGATTGCATCACAGTTTGCAGATGACAAGCAGGCATCCTCAGAATCTGGCCAGTAGCATAAAATTCACAGTACATTGCACTTTCCTGGAGAAAGAGGGACACAGCAATGATGGAGCTGGATTTCCTGCCCCTCAGGGAAAGGAAGCTCAAAACTTAGCTGATTTAAAAAGACCAACAGATAGATGTGTGCTTTTGTGTTAATTTATAAACAAAGATTCTTAATTGGCTCTAGCCTCCCGCTCCAACCCTTCTCTCCATGACTTCGTTGTTAGCAATAGGCTGTCCACAGACACAACCTATTAAGCATTGTTATGTTACAAGTATAGCTCTAACAGCTTCCCTGGTGGCCCATTGGTAAAGAGTCTGTCTGCCAGTGCAGAAGATGCATGTTCAGTCCCTGGGTCAGGAAGATCCCCTGGAGAAGGAAATGGCAACCCACTGCAGTATTCTTGCCTGGAAAATCCCAAAGACAGAGTAGCCTGGAAGACCACAATCCATGGGGTTACAAAATAGTTAAGACACAACTTACTAAATAACTAAATAACAACATAACTCTTAACTCTCTACCCACCATCTACAAAGGAGTAAATTGTTACTTCGTTTTCTTATATATCTATCAAATAAGCTTTCCTGAACCTGTTCTTTCTATGTGATCACTAACAATCTTCCTGAATCATGGATTCAACCAGAACGTCTACAAAATGCTAACTCAGAGCACTGGACTAAAGTAATTCAGAGACTACTCCACCCATCCCCAGTGAAAGAATCATGCCATTTTGGAAACCAAGATCCCAGATTGCAGCAAAGGAGAGGTACAATGAAGAACTACTGAAAAGTGCTTCTCGCTCTTGGTTTGGAGGTAAGAAGCGCTTCCAGCTCCAAGATGGATATCTTGCTGTTGGGACCAGTGTGAGGAAAGCAAGAGAGACTCCATAAAGACTGAATGTGAACTGGGCCTGAACCCTGCCCAAGAGTGAGGAAACTGTTGCTAGTGAAAACCAGGTTTCCTGGAGACTTACCTTCCTACAGATGACAAACAGAGATTGTAGTTGAGGTCAGGCTGCCTCTGTTAGATTAACCATGCAGACATCTCCCCTTGATGTATAATCATTACCACCACCACCCCTCCCCGCTTTAACATCAATTGCTTGTTTCCTAGCACCTGCTGCTGCTGCTGCTGCTGCTAATTCGCCTCAGTCGTGTCGGACTCTGTGCGACCCCATAGACGGCAACCCACCAGGCTCCCCCATCCCTGAGATTCTCCAGGCAAGAACACTGGAGTGGGTTGCCATTTCCTTCTCCAGTGCATGAAAGTGAAAAGTGAAAGTGAAGTTGCTCAGTCGTGTTCGACTCTTAGCTACCCATGGACTACAACCCACCAGGCTCCTCTGTCCACGGGAGTTTCCAGGCAAGAGTACTGGAGTGGGGTGCCATTGACTTCTCCACTCCTAGCACCTACTTGTTGTAAAACGCAATCTTACACAAAAAAAGAGGTTGCTAACATGTAACCAGTCACATAGTGGGGGGTATAAAACTGGTCCTCTCAGAAACATCAGGTTCCTCCTTGGAAACTGATTTCCCTTGCACCCACTGGCGAAATAAACTGTACTCCACTTTCTTTTGTGTCCTCTGAGGTGTATTTTGCAACTCTAGATTCCACAACATTGTAACAAAAATTGCAACATTTGTTGTTCTGTTTTTAAAGTGTTCATAATGATAGGATTGGCTGATTTTTTTAGAAATAACAGCAAGGAAGAGAAAGAAATATCTAGAGTAATTTTGGACTTGAATTACCCAGATACAAGGGGTCCAGTGATCTCTATTTTGTCATTATTGATGCTGAGCTTTGCTTATGAAGAAAGATTCATGTCCATTATATTTTAGGGTCAACCTTACTTTGTGATTTACTATCAATTAAAAAAAAAACTTATTTGCTTTTAAGAAACTGTTAAGGTTGTTGTAGGTAAATAGGAAAGTATTTGGAGAGAAACATAGAGAAGATACATAGATAAATAGAAGCAACAGAAAAAATTAATGCTACTATGTGCTAAGATATGGATTATCTCATTTAACTGATAAAAATGTTAGCATGAAATTATAAATTAAAAACAAGAAGACTTTAAACTCATCCTTCCTATTCATGGGTAACAACTGTTTACTGAGGGAAAAAAAAAGGAAAATCTAAAATTTAAGAATTATGTTTTACTTGGTGACAAAAATGATTTAAGCCACAGTATCTCGAAAAACTTTAAGGGACTGTTCCAAAGAGGAAGCAGGAAAGGCAGGATTTACAGGAGTTTTTGCAATAAAGACCAGGTACAGAATATCAAAAGAAAATTGTTAATTAAAGAAAGCCAGATATCTCAAGGAATTTAGTTCCTTGTATATGGGAATGGAGAAGGAAATGGCAACCCACTCCAGTATTCTTGCCTGGAAAATCCCATGGATGGAGGAGCTTGGTAGGCTACAGTTCGTGGGGTCACAAAGAGTCGGACACGACTGAGCGACTTCACTCACTCACTCACTCACTCACTCACTCATATACGGGAATATGCAAGATTCTGGGCTCCCTGAAATCATTCCTTTGATGTACACCCACCTATCTGGAGCCAGTATCCTATGCTTACTCATTCTGAGTCTGCTCAGGGCTTGCCCTTTGGGGACAGCTATAATGTGATGACTTGATGACTGCCACATCCTTTGTTTACTGATATGGCAAGTACTGGGTGACGCTAGTAGTAAAGAACTCACCTGAAGATGCAGGAGAATAAGAGATATGGATTCCATGCCTGGGTCAGGAATATCTCCTGGAGGAGGGCATTGCAACCCACGCCAGTATTCTTGCCTGGAGAATCCCATGGACAAAGGAGCCTGGTGGCCTACAGTCCATCAGGACGTAAAGAGTCGACAGGGCTGAAGCAACTTAGCATGCACACGTGGCAGGTAATGTTTTTAATTCACACATCAAACTATTGTTATTGTGCTAATCTTATTATTTTATAAATATTTACATTATAAAATAGTGAATATTTTCTTTCACACAAATGAAAATAGTGTGAATTTTATCGTACATAAAGTTGTTAACACCAGAATTTCCTGGGACTTTTATTTAAATATTTAGAAACATTAAATAATATGAAGAGAGGCATGTTCAGATAATGCTCAAAATCCAAAATAATAAGACCTTCTTAAAAAATTTTATTCTGGTAGAAAATATTTAAATACAATGTTCCTTTCTTTTCCTGTCTCTTATACACATCTAAGTGCTTCTCGCTCTTGGTTTGGAGGTAAGAAGCGCTTCCAGCTCCAAGATGGATATCTTGCTGTTGGGACCAGTGTGAGGAAAGCAAGAGAGACTCCATAAAGACTGAATGTGAACTGGGCCTGAACCCTGCCCAAGAGTGAGGAAACTGTTGCTAGTGAAAACCAGGTTTCCTGGAGACTTACCTTCCTACAGATGACAAACAGAGATTGTAGTTGAGGTCAGGCTGCCTCTGTTAGATTAACCATGCAGACATCTCCCCTTGATGTATAATCATTACCACCACCAAAAATATTTAAATACAATGTTCCTTTCTTTTCTGGTTAATAATTCTCAGTGACATTTTGAGATCAGAATTAGCATATAATTATTCTTTTCCTAAAACCTCTGAAATTAAAGTTGAGCTGACAAAAGAATATTTAAATCCAAGAACTTTTGAAAAATTACTTCTGAGCTAGTAAGAACTAACCTTATTTTATTAAGCTTTAGGTTTTTTTTTAAGTCTTGGATACCTCAAGGTGAGTAAGAGGGCTCTGATATTGAAAAAATTTACAAGATGGTACAAGGAAACTAAGTTACTGAAAAAGTGAAAGCAAGGTTTTTCTAGGATGTTGAGAATTTTAAAATACTAAGATCCAGCTCCACTGGGCTTTTTTCAGTTCCTTAAATGCAGAGTTTTGCTACTTTGGAGAATCCGCATAAACTGCTTCCTCTCCCTAGAATGCTCCCCACCCCAGCCAGCCCCCAGTTTTTTAACTGCCTAATTTCTACTTATTCTTCAAGTTACTTCCTGAGGCAAGCTTCCCAGACCTCTCAGACACTCTTATGCCTCCCTGGGAAATGTTGATATAATCATTCATTTTCACAGTTTATGATACTATCTTTAGTTGTACAAATGGGTGTTTGTCACCCTCACAAAACTGTAAAATCTATTCCATGAAAGCAAAAGCTATGTTTCCCTCGTTCCCAGCTATATTCCTGTAAGGCGAGTGTGGAGAAAAGAGAGTGAGCCAGGCAGTCAGGCAAAGAAAAGGGAAATTTATTAAAGGCAAATGAGAGTATGACTGGACGTTAAGGAGAACCGGTGTCCTCCCTTTCGGACGGGGTCTTTCTTTTTTTTTTTTTAGTTTTATTTTTTAATACTTTATTCTATTTTACAGTACTGTATTGGTTTTGCCATACATTGACATGAATCAGCCACAGGTGTGCACGATCTCCGCATGCTGAAGCCCCCTCCCACCTCCCTTCCTCCCCCATCTCCCCGGGGACAGGGTCTTTCTTACACCCTCCCTGCCAATGAAAAATTCTCTGAAAGGATGATTTTTAGCCCGTAGCTGAGTCCTACACTCACACAGCCAGAGATATGAAATCCAGTGGTCTCATAGCCTTGAGAAGTTAGGCTCTAGCAGGAAAACAGAATGTCCATTGGGCAATTTGGTCAATCTCAAGGGTCACTGTGACTTCATCCTTTGTTTGTGAGGTCAGCATAATGAGCCATTTAAACAATGAGCACCCATGTAGGCCCTATCAATTCCCAATACTCACCATGATAGCTAGAGTATATATCCTATAGATACTTGATGAAGAAATGAGAGAATAATAAGAATCTTTTAAGAAAAAAAAATTATCATCAATAATGCAAAAATAAAAAATCATTTTATTTACCATAACTTTGTATCTATAATATCAAATTCATTCATTCTGTTATCTAACCAAACCTGTTCTACTCCCCCTCACGCAGTGAGGCTTTAAATAAGAAACCAATCTACTGATGCCAGGTAATGATGAAGGAAAGTAAGCATTCACTGGAGGGTGCCAAGCAAGGAATACAGGCAGGTGATGCTCAGAAGATCTGAACTCCCCCAGTGGATTTCAGGGAAGGGTTTTTTAAGAAAGGATGAGAGAAAGGGTCAAGGGTGCCTGATCATCTTGTGGACCCTCTTCTGTTTGCTTGGTAACGAGGTCATTAGGAGTCAACATCTTCAACACGGTTCCAAGCTGTCTGAGATCTATGTATATGCCTGTGGTCAGCATGCAGTTAAATTTCAACAGCTGAGTTTCAGTATCTGAAACATAGCTCAGGAATATGACTCAGAATGTTATCTATAGCCCTTCAGGAGGAACTCAGTGTCTTGGCTTTGCTTAATAGCTAAATGATTATTGTTTTGTCTTGCTTGATTGTTTTCCTTTGCTTCATTTTTCTCATTTCTCTGATTAAATTTGCTCTTTGGAACTTAGGGAAGGCCTAGAAGGATAAAATTTTTCTACAAACAAGAGGCAGGCAGAGAATATTGGGGAGTCTGTCCTGGGAAGGCCCTATAGAGTCCTGCTCAATTATAATGACCTATTTTCTTTGATTTTCCTCAATCTTGAAGGAACAGGTGCAGGGCAAGAAAAGGAATAAAATTTGGGATAGAGAGATTAATCATAAACTCAGCAGAGAAACTCAGTTTTAGGGTGACTACTGAAAAGGGAGGTAATTTCATCCCATTTTATAGGAGATGAAAGAGGCATATATAGGAAAGTTCTTTGTCTGGGGTTTCCAGAATTGCAATGGACCTGAAACCTGGCAATCTAACCACAGAAACCATGTCCATTTTAACTAGTTCTTAATTTATAAGATAAAATAAGATGTACTTTCTAAATGTCTACCTCAGAATCTTCCGACCACAATAGATATTCAATACATGATAATTATTACCTAATTCTCAGTAGCATGCCTTGATGATTCTTGGGAACTGTTTAGTATTACAAACCAATCTGTGTTCATAGCAAAATGTATTACTAAAGCAAAATCAGAAAGTCATTCATCCAGTATTGAATGTCAGGTCTGTGCAAGACTGTTGGAACTATGCTGTGAGATGAGTGATAGAGAGAATCTCTGCTCTCAGTTCACCGCAGTATGAATGGACTCTGAGTTCCATCAGAATGACGAGGCAAGGATTTAAACATAAGCATTTCTCTCAGGAGACAATCCCAGGAAACATCCCTGAGGTTTGGGGAGCAAAACAGAGAAGTGAAAGGAGCCCAAAAAGTGCATTATCAAGAAATTCACCTTTTGAGAAAGCCATATTCCACTGGCAAGCAGAGAGACAAGAACTTCAGAGGTATCTGTGCCAACAGGCAGAGAGACTGGAGCACCCATACCTCAACTTCCCATCCATCGTTGGCTGTAGGCTGCTCTGGGGGTATTACTTCTCTAGTTCTCAGCTCGCCTTGCTCTGGGAGCTGAAAGCACTCAGATGAAGAGTCAGAGGTGTTCAGTTAGCAACATTGTGTGTACAGAGACCATACTGGGCATGAGGGGCTACGGAAAGGGCACTGGCTTTATCTATAACATATGTTGAAAATGAGAGCAGTATAAATTAGGAAGTGATAAATGCACTGATATTGCAAGGACAAATAAACACTAAAAATTTCCCTGTTGACAGTAAGGGAAAATATACCTCTCCCCTTCTTTTTCTTAGAGCATTTACTTTAGAATAGTTGTAACTGTAGATTCCCATCATTACATAATATTAATATATTTGAAAGCATTTCATAAACTTAAATACTTTTACTTCAGTTATCTCCTCTGTCTCCCTACATATAACTCCGTACATGGAAAAACTCAACACCATATAATGTATAAACTAAACCCGTCACTCCCACATCTGTGCCATGAGCGTGTGTCATCAAAGGCTATGGAACTTCACAAGCCTACCTTTGAGACACTGGGAATCTTCAGAAGAACATTTGTGGTTTCAGATCAGAAGTACACTGACAAGCAAAACCATGCTGCATCAGCTCCACACTGTCAAAAATCTGAACAGATGATTTACAGATGAAGGATTAGAAGCTGTGACTGTTTATTCACACTCAGAAAACAAGGAAAGACATTTTATAGGCTCAAGAGATATTTGGTGATGAAAAATAAGCAAAATCTCAAAAGGACAGCTAGATTTCATAAGAGAAAACAATCAGGATGTAAATAGTAACAGATATTATCTTGGTACTGAAATCTCTCAAATAATTTCTATTGTATTGGGAGATATTACTGGGAGAGTGAGGGAGTTGGTTTGTAGAAAATATTCTCCAAGTAAAAAATATTCTGGCGCAATCAGCAGTGGAAGTGAATGACTTATAGTTGCTGGCAAAGAATTAAGCATTTCTGATTTTAAAGTGTCAGGCATAACAAGTTTACGAGTTTATGAGTAGAGCTCATAAGCCTTGCTGATAGGAAGTCAAATATATATAAATTCAAGTCTCCATAATCTGTAGTCTGTCTTTGGGAAAATCTACCATAGACTTCTGGTTTCAATGACTGCAACTCTTACATTTGGAGCATTTCTCACCTGGTCCTTTTCAGGGGTATTATAATTAATTTAACTTGCATTTGTCTGTGGAACAAATATTTATTGGACTCTTCTAGCTAAGCCCAACACTTAACTGTGGGAATTCTGTATTGAAAAACAGGGATCCACCCTCAATGAATCAATTTTTTTTAAATCCTACTGTGTAGCATAAGGCACTATATTCAATATTCTGTAATAAATCACAATGAAAAAGAATATAAGAAAGAATATATGTATGTATAACTGAATCACTTTGCTGTGCAGCACAAATTAACACATTGTAAATCAGCTATACTTCAATAAAAATTTTTTATATAAAATAATGAATATTAATAGTATGAGCAAAAAGAATCATCAAATGAGATATTGTAAAAACAAATCAAAACACTTTTTTACATTGTGAAATTTAAATATAAAATCATCATTTCCATTTATTTAAAAAATAAACTACCACAATATACTACAGCAAAAATTTCAATGTGGGGTGATTACTGATCCAACTCAGCAAACATTTATCAAGAATCTTCTGTGTGCCAAATAATATGTTAGATGCTGATGAGCAAACAGAATAAACCAGGATATAATCTAGTGCCAATATGTTTAGTCATAATGCAAATTATGTTCTAGGGTGTAGACAGACACCTAGACAGACATCTAGGTCTTGGATCTGTAGTCACAAGTAAAGTCAATTGCTCTTCAAACATAAGAGCAACTAACTAAAGACGGTGTTTGTGAAGTGCATACTATGATATATTTCTCAACAATAATTATTTCCAGTGCTTTTCTAAGGCTTGAAAAAGGTCTTATGTCATGCTTCTGCTGCTGCTGCTGCTGCTGCTGCTGCTAAGTCGCTTCAGTCGTGTCCGACTCTGTGCGACCCCATAGATGGCAGCCCACCAGGCTCCCTCGTCCCTGGGATTCTCCAGGCAAGAACAATGGAGTGGGTTGCCATTTCTTTCTCCAAGGCATGAAAGTGGAAAATGAAAATTAAGTCGCTCGGGTTTTGTCCGACTCTTAGCGACCCCATGACTCAACACAAAGTCAATTTAGTTTACTAATGTGGCCATCATTCAAAAGAACTGTTGCCATTTATAGCTTATTTATAGCTTATGCCGTTACAACTTTTTACTGACTGAAGGCTATGTAAAGTTTGTTTTCTCTTCTTTGTTTATTAGTTTTTGAAAAAGAACTTTCACAATGCTCTACTTCAGAATGTGAAGTGCCAGACAATCTGACCCTAGGGAGGGAGAAGTGAAATGCTTTTTCAATGCATTCTCCAGTTCTTTAGGTCAGCTATTTCAGAATGTGGGGCTTAAGCAACCCCCCCTAAAACAACAGTTTCTATTTTTTTAAGTAACCAGCCCAACACATGATTCTGAATAATGATGTTTATTGATATATTATATATATATATAATTTATATATATATAAATTAGTAGCAATTTAGATGTATTCACCCTGGGTGTTTGACATTGAATGGAAATAAATTATGAGTCAAGTGCTAATGAATGTGATAGACATTATAATCTCTTCTTATACTCTAAGATCATGATATAAACTTGGATAAAATCAAGTTTAATATAAATACATAATTATATATTCTTTTTAACTCAGAATAACTTATTGATCTGCTGATCTATGACCAAAAGATATTCAAGAGTTGGTGGTCATGAGCTTCTAGACATGTGCAAAATAGGTAGGAGAAAATTTGGCTAGGATTCTGACAGCAACATTCTGGTAGAGAGATGAGCTATGATGGTTCATGGTTGACTCCCAACTTCTTAAAAATCCACTACAACTCTGAGACCTCAAAATAAGCCAATGTTTGATATTCACATATGGCCAAGTTCAGCAAAATTTTAACCACTAGAGATAAAACCACTTTAAAGAAATGTTTAAGTGAAAGAGGTAAGTCCCAAAACTGAGTTATACCCAGGAAAGAAGTTACTGAATTAACAACAGTATGCTGGTAATACTGGGCCCAACATCTGGCATCAGGTGAATTAACAAATAATTCTATTTAGTCTTTCTTAACTTATGACTAATCTAATTTTTTTTCTGATGTTGACTATAGAATTGTTTAAAAGTCACATAAATTTACACTTAAGAGCTTCTTTTCATAATTTTCATTAAAACAAAATAATCTTGTCTGAAAACTATTCAAGAGTTCACAAGACAAAACCTGCTTTGGGAGAATATGTCAAATTTCTACTTAATAAGAAGATAAATATACCCGATCATGTGCATTCATCCTAAATCATTTCAGTTGTCTGACTCCTTGTGAACTTACAGACTGTGGCCCTCCAAGCTCCTCTGTCCATGAGATTTTCCAGGCAAGAATAGTGGAGTGGGTTGTCATTCCCTCCTCCAGGGCATCTTCTTGACCCAGGGACTGAACTCACATCTCTTATGTCTCCTAATTTGACAGGCAGGTTCCCTACCGCTTGTGCCACCTGGGAAGCCCTTATACCTGATTATCCCTAGGCGAAACCCAGGCACCTACTGAAGTGCTAAGAGGAGACATGTGACATATGACTTTTAATGTATGAATTTGTCTTTCTCAGTGAGCATATCGGAAGAAAATGAGAAATTTAGTGCTTGATTTTTTTTCATTTTTGAGATTTCATTCTCTGCTTAGGAAAGGGAAGATTAGAAAGATGATAAGAATCTGGAACTAAGAGATGGCAGATATGAAAGGAAAGAAGTGAGCTAACTGTAAGTTATGAGAATGAAGAAATCTTGGGAAAAGTGATTGAAATCATCAGCCCCTTCACTGGCACAATGCCGAAGCTTTAGAGATGCTGATGAACATGCACTCTGTGCTCTGGCCCCTTTTTAAACCACAGGGTGCCCACGTTCTTGGCCATGATATGACCATAAAACTTCAGGTACATTCAAAATATTCCTGCGTGAGGTACATTGGCCCTTTGGGGCAGTGTATATGGCAGTTAGCTACAATAGAATAAGAGTTTTACCAGATAATAATTCTTTATGATTACATTTAGTAAAAACTTTGCTTTTCTCTTCTAACATCCCTTTAGTTTTCTTATTTTAAAACAATACTCCATAGTTCCTGTAGAAAACTATGTTCTCCCTACTTTACTAGCTTGCCTGAGGACTCAGGAGGTTTGACCTCAGCAGACAGCTCTAATTAGCCACAGTGGTCAAGGGATGAACATATGACATATTTAAAAACAGTGAAACATGATGGAGCTTTTGCTAGGACTTCTCAAGCAAAACATTCTCCTTCTTCCGCATACAGCAGTCTATTGTTGCTATTTTTCCAACAGCATCCTCTCATGTCTCTGTGTTACATTTGGTAATTTGCAATATTTCAAACGTTTTCATCATTATTATATTGTTATATTAATCTGTGATCAATGACCTTTGATGTTACCCTTGTAGTTTGTTTTGAGATGCCATGAACCACATCAATATAGGACAGCAAACTTAGCAAACGTGTGTCTTCTGATTGCTCCATTCCCCCCCCCCCCCCCGCCCCCCCCCTTTCCGAAACAGTGAAACATGATGGAGCTTTTGCTAGGACTTCTCAAGCAAAACATTCTCCTTCTTCCGCATACAGCAGTCTATTGTTGCTATTTTTCCAACAGCATCCTCTCATGTCTCTGTGTTACATTTGGTAATTTGCAATATTTCAAACGTTTTCATCATTATTATATTGTTATATTAATCTGTGATCAATGACCTTTGATGTTACCCTTGTAGTTTGTTTTGAGATGCCATGAACCACATCAATATAGGACAGCAAACTTAGCAAACGTGTGTCTTCTGATTGCTCCCTTCCCCCCCCCCCCCGAGCCTCCCCAGTTTCTGAGACAGAAAGATATTGAAATTAAGTCAATTAGTAACCCTATACCGATCTCTAAGTGTCCAAATGAAAGGAATAGTCACACATCTCTCACTTTAAGTCACAAGCTAGAATGATCAAGCTCAGTGAGGAAGGCATGCAGAAGGTCAACACTGGCCAAAAACTAAGCCTCTTGTACCAAACATCCAGGTTGTGGATGCAAAAGAAATGTTCTTGAATGAAATTTAAAGACGAGGGGGGCCGAAAGGAGCTACTCCACGTCCGAGGTCAGGAGGGGCGGCTGTGAGGAAATACCCCTCATCCAAGGTAAGGAGCAGTTGCTGCACTTTGCAGGAGCAGCCATGAAGAGATACTCCACGCCCAAGGTAAGAGAAACCCAAGTAAGATGGTAAGTGTTGTGAGAGGACAGCAGAGGGCAGACATACTGAAACCATAATCACAGAAAACTAGCTAATCTGATCACATGTAACACAGCCTTGTCTAACTCAGTGAAACTAAGCCATGCCATGTGGGGCCACCCAAGACAA